>CABFWO010004987.1:0-43402 GCA_902155825.1 Timema genevievae
TAGCAACATAACAGGTGAGAAAACACTCAGCTACAGTCTGGTTCCCGGAGCGAAGGTTAGCAACATAACAGGTGAGAAAACACTCAACTACAATCCAGTTCCTGGAGCGAAGGTTAGCAACATAACAGGTGAGATAACACTCAGCTATAGTCCGGTTTGGATACAAAACATAGGTTATAAAAGTTACTAAAACAATATTTTATATATTCATACGTCGAGTTAGGTGCGAGGTTGGCAACATTTTTAGGGCCCTGATCGACTTTTACATTAATCATAAGTCTCATGATCACCCTTCGTTTCACAACTTTACTTTTAACTCTTTTTTACATCTGGTATTTATTCTTTAAATTCCTTTCTGCCTTTATAGAAAACACATAAAATAAATAAAATGTACAACCCGTTTACCCTGAAAGATATCACTCCTACCTTGACTGATTACACTATGACCCTATATTATAAACCACACCATAGTGGAATAATCCAAGGTAAGCTTGCCTTTTTGGGACAAAATAGTATTCTTATGCTGTTGACTGAAAATTGCTGCAAGATTGACTGTTCGATCTCAATTGACCTTTTGCCGGCCTCTGAGTTAAGCTATGTGATATGCGGCTGTCACTTTTGATGGATATTTTAAATAGACTACCTTTTTCATAACTATGTAGTAAATATAAATGATAGAATTGTATAAAAATAAAGTACAAATAATAATAATAAAAACATTAACACATATTTATACACACACTGAAGTGCTCTCGCTTCAGAATCCGATGTTTATGGGTTCAAATCCAACCAGGGTCAATGGATTTTTATTGAGCAGTAAGAAATCCATAGCACAACTCCCTTCTGAGGAGAAATAAAGCCGTCGGTTCCATGTCGATTGTGGCGTGTGAAATAACCCTGGAAGGTATGTGAGAATAACTAATTCTGGTTAAATTGGTAAGCCCTTTCGCTCTCGCTCATAGAAATTATCGTGTGTTGATATAATCATTCAGTTCAGAAAGTGCACGTTAAATACCTCCAATAAATTAAGTTAATACACCTCAATATTTCGATGCTTTCATTACATCTTACTCAGGAAGTAATGGTTAGACTAGTGTGAGTGAAAATGTGTTGGGTTTTTTATTACCACTCATTCGGGTTATACGCTTATGTACTAACCACAATGGTTTTAGGGATTAGGAAGGTTATATTTAGAGGAAGTGTACCCATATTTGTGTGGAGGAGGAGAGTAGGAAAAAAATCGCACGTTGAGTATACCCTATTGACCAATCATTGTCATTCTAGTCGATTGTGTTAGAAAATATAAACATTAACATTTGATCTTTGAGCCTTCTAAAACTCGCAAATAATATTTGACTGTGACCAAATTAAACTTTTTCAGTCGTTTGAAGAAAATTAAATACCATAGTTTAACATTAAAATGTACATTTTATTTGTTCCTTATTGAATCCGTGTAAAATGTATGGAACTAAATAAATAAGTAAAAGAAGAGTTAAGAGACATCAAAGTTTATAGGTCGATCAGGGCCTAAAAAGTCTGCTAGCCGTGTGTTATACCATTCGACCAGTGATGTGTGTGTTCTTATGGTCAAATGACACACCTACAAGGACGAGCTTACAGATAGCGCGCTAGATGGAGCGTAAAGCCAGATGGCCGTGGTTCAAATACCTGTTTACTTGTCATTTTTATTATATCTACACATTTGCCCACACAGATCTCTCTGAGGATCCTAGTAAGTGTACATCCTAAAGGAAGTGTTGTAAAGTAGCGCCCGGCTTGCCCCCGCAGATGTCAGCGGTGAAGCTGTCGGAGTCCAAATAGCAGCGCCACCGTTGGAAGGGGAGGCCAACGTGGAGCTCGTCAAGTTTATGGCAGCGGTTCTAGGAGTGAGGAAGAGCGACGTCTCCTTGGACAGGGTCAGTAGCACCGGGGACCACACCACCTCGTGCCGAGAATGGCACATGTAGGCAATGTATCTGGTTAACGGTATTACAAGGTGTTCTGTCTTTCGACAAGACCGTTGCTCTGTCCAAACCGAGTCCTATCAGCAGCTTCCTTGCTTTGTATCCTGAAACTTAGTCTTCTTTCCTTGTTGTGCAGGCAGTGTGAATGTGTTCCTCTCTGTCCTTCCACCACTCTTCCTCCTGCACACTCTTCCACTCTCCTCCTCTCACTTGCACACTTGCTGTTATCTGTTCCTCCCATCTCTTCCTTGGTCTCCCTTGTGATCTTTTTCCTACATACTTCAGATGTATCAAGGGTTGTTTTCCTAAATGTGTTGCCACTCTCCTTCCACACAAATGCGGGTGCACTTCCTCTAAATTAAACTTTTCTAATACTTAACATATTAGTGTAATTAGTACGTAAGCGTATAACCCGAATGGGTAGTAAGACGCTCTCTATATGGTGTCAGACACTTGGTAGCGACGGCACAGTCCTCTAACCCTGAGTGTTGTTTGTCATCCCCAGGGCTCTCGGTCCAAGCAGAAGACTCTCCTGGTGACAGCCTCAGACCTTACCCCTGAACAAGTCCTCCAGAAACTAAAGAGCCAGGTGGACACCGGTTGAACGTTCCGTATTGTTCCAAAGTCTGGTTTGGAGCGCAGACCGGTGACTGTAAGCGGACGTCTAGTGAGAAGTGACTCGCGTCGATAGAGACAAAAAGTTTATTTTTGAATGTAAATGAAACAATTATTGTCATCAAACATAAATAATATAAATAAATAACCTGTCTGTTTTGGATGTGTCAAGACGACTTTTTCAATTAGAAGATACCTCAAATTGAATATATGAAATATTGTCAAAACAGAATATTTTTTGTTAGTTTTTTATATGCTTTAGATTGAAAAATGACACCTGGACACGGTAATCGAACTCGGGACCTTTGGCTTAGTATGCCAATGCTCTTCTAGCCACTGAGCTATGTAGGAATCGTCCTGTACCCAGGGTCGTTCTTCACTCTGCACTCAGGACAGCTCTGTGGGCAGAGCAATGGCATACTAAACCAAACGTCCTGGGTTCGATTCCCGCGTCCAGGTGTTATTTTTAAATTCAGAGAATAAGATAGATGTGGCTACAACCTTAATTAGCAAATATAAGAAGCTTGGCTATTTAATACATTCTAGTTTTTTTTAGCTATCATTTTTTCTATAATTGTTTTCACTCCTAACCAGTCCAGTTTCATACCTCTTTCAGCTCATAAAAAAACATGAGGGGGTAAGGGGGAATTGCTATCTTAAAAACAGAAGTTCACAAATTTTCTCAGTACTGTCGATGTCTCGATAAGTTTTTCATGGGGCCAAAAGAAAAAAAACCCTAAGATTTCCATTTATTGGTTAAGTATTTATGCCCAAGGGTGGGTTTATATTGATGCACAATTCAAAAGAAATATACGACGGTTTATAATGAAACGTAATATTTAAAGGTCTTGCTTAAATCGATTGTCTTTTATTAATAAAAAATTACCCAACCTCTTTTCACTACTGGATAAGGTTTCTATAAATACTTCAATAAAGGGTTAACATTAATTATGGTGACCTGGCGGTCTAGGGGTAAGGTGTCAGACTTCCGTGCTGGGGGTCCGGGGTTCAATCCTCGGTCCCGGCACAGATTTATCTGATTGCCAAACCCTTCCTTCACCTCTGATGAGACGTGTATTAATCACAACTTGTGAATGTGAGGAATGCCAGGCCTCCACCGTGGTTCGGATCCCACGTTAAACTGTAGGTCCTCCATTTCATCTCACAATCACCCTAACATTACACATTAGCGTAACCCGAACGGGTAGTAAGATGCGGTGCTGCTGCTGATGATGTTAATAATAACAATAATAAAGGGTTAGCATTAATTAAATTGTATCTTTTGAAACTTCCAATATAACCTAATTTAAGTTTTATCTGTATTTCTACATCCAACTGTTTCCAGCCTGTGGTCAGTTTTTTATTCAAGCCATATATTTTACACTGCCAGCCCCTGTTACAGCTTCATGTGCCTTCTAATCTAATGGGCACAACATCCAGTCCCCCTATCGTTAATTCATCACTGTGAAAGGGTAAACCCACATTTCATCAATGATACATTTTTGGCCATGCCAGGAATCGAACTCGAGAATCTTAGTTCAGTAGGCAGACACATTACCGACTGAGCTAAGGCGTATGACTTTGTCTGTAATATTAAATAAAATATGAATTAGTGCCTGATGGCTTGTAAATGTATAATAACAAGACAGTGTAGAAACACTGTACAGTGATGTAAAGAACGTGATAGTGAAGGAAGACAACCTGAAAGGAGAGAAAGAGATTACGTCTTGAGAGAAAAACATACTTCTCTCTTCATTTCTTATTAAAACTTTTTTTTTATTTAGCACAGAGTCTTACTACCCGTTCTGGTTATACGCTTAAGTACTAATTACACTAATGGATTAAGAATTGGGAAGGTTGAATATAGAGGAAGTTAACCCGCATTCGCGTGGACGAAGAGTGGAAAACCATTTAGGAAAAACCACCCCCAGTTCACCTGACCGAGATTCGAACCTCGATCTTCCCGTCCTCGGTGGTCTGGCTTAACACGACTGGTGCGTTGGCCAACTACGCCACCGAGACGGGTATTTATTAAAACTATTGCACTTGATATTTTAAATTATTCTAGAAGCACATAGTTCCGGAGAATATCTGTGTGTTTTATGTGTTTTCAATGTGTCTCTTCAAACGACAAAGGAATATTTTAGAAAATTTAAAACAATGTGTAAACGTAGAAGTGTGAAGTGTAATGGTGCAATAGTTTAAGAAGAAAAGAAGAGAAGAAATGTGTTTGTTCCTATATAACCTGACTATCCTTTCAGGTCGGCTTCCTTCATCAACAATTACTTTACATCACTGTACAGTGTTTATACACTGTCTTGTTATTAGAACCCTGTAAAAATGGTGAGACGCGATAAAGTGAAAAGTGCCATGCAAAGATGGGATCAAGAACTTTTTACTTTGATAGTTTTTAGATATTATTTACAATGTTTTTGAAAAGCAAAATAAAACAGAATTGTCTTTTTACACAAAATCCTCCAATAAAACGAAATAATACTGCTTTTAAACTTTTTTAAAAATAAACACGAAATTAATAAGAAATTAAGTCATAATTTTCACCATGGTGTATATTGATTAGTATTTTGTTGTAGTGTAAGCTAACTTTAGGCTACAAAATTGTGAAATATGCAGACAAACTTGACAAAGAATTTTTAAAGCAAATAATATATATATATAAGGTTTCAATAATAAATTATAATTTTGTATATATTGTCTCAATATGTAAATAATACATATAAACACCTCAATTAACATATAATTTTGAATAAACACGAAATAACACCAAAAAGAGAGATTTAAAAAAATTAAATTTAACTAAAAATAAAACAATTTTAATGGGGCTCTACTTATATTATACATTAAATCAAATATGATTTTTATTGGTTCAGATTTTATTATAGTCGTGAATATTATGGTGGACCTACTTCTCAATAAGAGAATATTTATTTGTTTCCATTCGTAATAGACAATCCTAATCAATAAAGTTAAAACAAAGAAAACTCGTTATTAAAAAAAAACAAGTACGTACCTACCATGAGGCGTTTCAAACATGACTTTGTATGCTGGCAATCAATTGGCTAGAGCTTTTCCTCGCTTTCTCATTGGTCGATGCGTCTCAAGTCGCAGATTATCTACTGCACTGTACGCATAATAAGTTAAAGTGAAATCAACTATATACATTTTGCAGTAGGTCAGGAGTTCTAACCACCATACCAGGAGGCCGGATAACGCTATCATTGGAATTAAAATAATGAATTTAAACCACGATTGGTCCCTTGAATACTTCGAATCCCTCAAATACCTAAGGAGATTCAAGACTCATATCTTTTAATTTTTTTTTCCTTTCAATTTTTCAATTTAAATTTTTTTTTATAGCTCTGGTGCTGCTAACTGGCGGTTCAGAGCCAATTATAATCATAAGATGAACTCAACAATCAGATTACAGAACAATATTTTATTTTGGTCAACAATTTAATTAATTAAGGGGCACATGAAATATCAAGAACTATCATTATCCCAAAGTCGAAAAGTTTCACAATTACACTACTTTCTCTCTATGAGAAAGTAAAATGTTGACACATTAGTTTGCTGTTAAGAGTAGACTCGGTATTTGGTGGAGGAAAGATAGTCAATAGAAATTTCCACAAATACTTGATTTATTTTTTATTATAAAAATTAGTTTTAAAAAAAGGACACAAATATGCAGTGAAGTGCCCTAAAAGCCGACAAGTGAGGTTAACCTTAACTTCCGTTCAAACAACCTTAACTCCGGTTCATCCTGTTTCCCTCGCCGCGACGATGATCGTCTTTGAACTCGTCAAAGTCGCGGGCGCGCTGGAGCTCGCGGGGGTCGTCCCTCTCCACTAGGCGCTCTTTCTCCGCCTCCTCCAGCTCCCGCTCTGAATCTGCGCTCTCCAAGGTGGTCATGTCCTGCAGGTTGCGGCTCATGACGCCGGGGGCGGGGAAGCTAATGACAGGGTCAAACAAGTTCGTGTATGCAAAAAAAAACCATTTCGACACATTTGACCACAGATGCAGCTGTATAATGTTAGTACATCACGTCTTACTACCTGTTCAGGTTATAAACATTTATACTAATTACGTTAATATGTTAGGGATGAGGAAGGTCAAACTTAAAGGAAGTGTACCCACATTTGTCTGAAGAGACAGTGGAAAACCATTTAGTAAAAACCAAACTACTTCTGTAGATGCAGGATCTAACACGCTACTCTCGCAGTAGACTAGACCGTCGATGACGGGGAGATCAAAGTTCGAATCTCGGTCGGGTGTACCAAGGGTAGTTTTTTCAAAACGGTTTTCCACTCTTCCTCCTTGCAAATGCGAGTACACTCCCACTAAATATAACCTACCTAATCCCTAAAATCATTTGCGTAATTAGTAAATAAGCGTATAACCCAAACGGGTAGTAAGAAGCGGTGCTAATAATAATATTATTTGGTCTAAGCCTAAGTTGATAATCGATTATTTCAATATTACTATTCGTAAGACTCGAAGGTAGTGACATTGAGGTATCGAGTTTGATCTTACTAAGCGTGTAATGTTTTGTACGAATTTATATTTGATTTCTCTCCGAATATGTTAATAAACAGTTAAATTCACAATATGAACGAAAAATTTAGAGTGTTATTATAGTCTTGTTTAACAAATACTAATTCGAGTATAATTAGGTATATAATAAAATCGCTTTCAGTTTATATTATCGTTTTTTGAGCAAATAACACCAATTTTCCCTTAAAAATAACCTCACCTTTTGCATGTCTCTACCCATAAGATGTATTTGTGTAATTTTTTTCCTTAATTTATTTGACGTATTTAACGTGTACTTTCTAAACCAACTGATTATATCCTCACACCACTTATAAACTAACTTAAATCTAGAACGGACACATCATCCAGCCCCAGGCCGTTAATTTATCACTGTGAAAGGGTAAACCCACATTTCACCAATTATAAATTGTTCGGTCATGCCAGGAATCGAACCCGGAACCTTAAGCTTTAGAAAGAGACACTAATGACCGAGCTAAGGTGTCGGACATTTGTGTACTCCTGGCCGTTCGACCAGCGACACAGATAGTTGATTTATTAAGTGTAAATAGCCGAAGCTATATTAATGGTAGTTGGTTCAGTTAGATATCATTCTGAAAATTGAAAAATGACACCTGGACACGGGAATCGAACCAAATCGAGCCAAAGGTCCCGGGTTCGATTCCCGTGTCCAGGTGTCATTTTTCAATTTTCAGACAGATAGTTGAGTCAATTCAATCTGATCTTGTAAAAGGGGCGGTATAAAGTTGACTGCCGAGACGCCGGTGGTTGCTATAGCTCGAAGAGCCGATGCATCCACACGTCCCCCACAGACTCTTGCCTTTAAACTAGGAGTGGAGAATGACCTTAAGCACGGGATTAACCCTGGATAGCTCAGTGGTAGCCATCATTTATCAGTTTGTGACACACGTGAATTAATCTATAATGTTGGTAGAACTTACTCTCCGTCTTGGACCCTCTTGTCGTAAAACTCCTGCACCGTCATGGTGGGGATGCTGGGGTACCCCAGTCCGTACACCTGCTTCTGGAGTTCGTTCTTCGTGATGATGATCGGTTTCAGAGGTTTAGGCGGAGGGTGTCTTCGTTCTTTCCTCCTTTCTTCTGGGTCTTCCTCTTTCTTCATCTTTATCATGTATTCTATCAGCGGCCTCTCCTTCTCGAGGCTTCTTAGCTCGTCAATGGCTTCCAGAGCGAAAGATTTGATCAGAGTAAGGAAGAAATTCCGTTTGGTCTCGTCGTCAACGTTGAGGTTACTCATCGACTGGCGCAAACTCTTCAACTGTCCTTCCAGCTCCTGCTTGTCGCGGAACCGCTGGAGTTTCGAGCTGCGTTCGACGACCATCATCCCCAGACTCGGACGGGACGCCGCCAAGGAGAGCTCCTCCTCCGTCTGTCCAGCGTCTGGCCCCCTCGGGGCAGGGACCTGTATGTTTGTTATGGCAAAGCTGTTGCAACGCTTCAGGAAATCGCGGAAGTACACTTCCGCCGTATCGACGACCTGCATCCTGTCCTCGATACACAGTTTGAGGCTGAGCGTGCCCAGGAGGGCGGGAAGTAGGAAGTATTTTATATTGCCCGTGGCGACCTCGTCCACAGTCTCGTTGGAGCTGAACACGTCGACGAGCGAGACGAGGTTGGTCGCGTCCTCCAATAGGCGCATGGCCTTCTTTATTTCCGTCTGAAACAAATGAAATATATAAGTGGACCTGCCTAAGCTTTCAGAACGTGGATAGGACAGAGGGGGTGGGGGGATATTAACGTATACCACGGGTATAGTCAAAGATGGATGCATCTTTCGATTGAATTAAATATAGTTTAAAAATAACAACTGGTCACGAGAATAGGCATTAGGGACCTTCGGCTTAGCACTCCAACCACTGCGCTATCTGGGAGCTGTCCTATACTTAGGGTGATACATTTAAAAATTCAAGACTAACATAACATTGCTAAGCCAAGTTTTTAAACTATAGATCCGTTGAATTCACCTTTTTTCTTGAATTTGAGTCTCTTATTTTAAACAAACTAATTCCAGGTCATAGTTTAAATATGAATCTTTGAGTATATATATAGAGGCAGTCCCCGTTATACACGCTTTCGCGGTTTAAAACAAATGAAAAAGGTCCTTGAAAGGTTTAGTATTTGTACAGTACTGATTTGGTTGTGTATTTCATCAATATAATCAAATTAATTTGAATAACAAAACCACTTGTTTTAATTACTGAAATCCTTTTTAACGTATACAGTACCGTAAGCCTACTTGATCAATATCAATACATACTAAACTGCATGACGTTCTATTTGCCGCTATCACGCTAGGCTATAAATAGTCCCCGTTATACGCGGTTTCGCTTTACGTGGCACTTTGTTGGAAAGCATCTACCGCTTATAACGAGGACTACCTGTATATTTACAATTAGAAAGTGATTTGGGCGATGTATTGTCAAGTTATGTTTAAATGTAGGCCTTGGTGTTTATAAAAAAAAGTATTGAAAATTTATAAATGGTGTCATAACATCCTATGTATTATTGTGTATAGGGAATAAAGTAAATAACCCGCTTTGGTGGCCACATGGTCTAAGGCGTTACTCTCGCAGCAGACCAGATTGTCGATGACGGGGAAACCTAAGTTCTAATCTCGGTCGGGTGTATTGAGGGTGGTTTTCCATTCTCCCTCCGCACAAAATTAGGGTGCACTTGTTATAAATATAAATTTCATCCCTAAAACGATTAGCGCTAGTGTAATTAGTACATAAGTATATAACCCAAACATGTATTAAGACGCAGTGCTAAAAAAATTTAGTAAAAATCTAAACATTGTACCATAACAATGAAAAGAGTCTAAAACGGGACGGATGGCGAGTATTACCGCAGTTTCTATTGCATCATTTTTTTCCAAAACTTATAGAACTCACTTTAAAAAATATTTTAATAGATTCTTTCTATGGCGATTAAACTTTGATTTTGGTTACATTACCTTACAATTAGCACTTCAAACTACTTTTCATGACAAAACCATAAAATTGTCACATTTTGAAGTGTATTGGTAATCTATCAACTGTTATATATTTAAAGAGGAAGTGTTCATAGTTCGAATTCGCCCATAACCTGGTTTCAACCGTTAACTCTATTTGAAAATCTTACCTGTACTTTTCCACTATTTGTTGCTTCGCTTGTACTGGAGATCGCATTAAATATGTCAAATCCCTCATCGAATAAATCAGATAGTTTCTTTTCGTCAACTTCATCGTTAGCTGCCATGTTAATGTTAACTAGTTTATTTTAGAAAAATACATCGCTGTTATTTTAACTTGAAACACAATATTCACAGACTAACAATAGTGAGTTGATTGAAACTCAAGAACTCGAGACGCTGTCAGACGTGCAACTATGAACATTTAGTTACCAACATATTAAAGAAAAAATTACCATATAAAATAATTAAGTGTCATGGCCGAGAGAAAAGTCAAGTATTCAGAAATTCATCTTGTATTAATAATTCATATTGAAATAGTATAAAACATAACTGGATGGTGGTGTAAGACGAAATAGTCAATGCCATAGCTAATACGATGCCCAAAACAATTAACTTCAATTGTGTGTAGTAGTTGATCTTTGATCAGTGATCTATAATTGGATGGACATCTCTAGGTGAAATTTTTAAGCTGTCGTTTGCACATTTATGCGTTTGATGCGACATTTGGTCTTAATTTCCTAATTTATGCGAATTTATACATCCTTAATTATTAGGATATATTATCAATCAGATAAGCTATTGTTACTTAATTTGACCCTTCAAATATGTTATAGTGCCCCTAATTAATCAGCGTGGCTCGCTAGATGGTTAGTTTCCAAAACGCATTAATAATGAACTCTTTCAATTCAACTATACAGGGAAAATCACTCAAAATGATCACCATTCACTCAGAATCGTCGTAAGAAATATATATTTTTAAGGGGGGTGGTGGGGAGGGAGGCGGTGAATTTCCCGACTTTGGGCGTTCTGAAAACGGAAAAAAATTCCATATGACCAGGGAAAATACAAGGACAGCGTTGAGAACAGGGGGGGTCTCGAGTGGATTGGTATGAAATACCCTCTAGTCAACAGGGGGGCTCAGAGAGTTATTCCTCCTGGAAAATTGTAAAATTTGGGGTGATATTTTNCATATGACCAGGGAAAATACAAGGACAGCGTTGAGAACAGGGGGGGTCTCGAGTGGATTGGTATGAAATACCCTCTAGTCAACAGGGGGGCTCAGAGAGTTATTCCTCCTGGAAAATTGTAAAATTTGGGGTGATATTTTGACCTTGAATCGAGGTTTTAGATAACTGTATTTTTAAGTTATTTGTTAAGTACCGTTATGATGGATTTTTAAGAGTTACTATTGATATTCGTTTTGATATTCCACCATCATCGTGTGTAGGAAACTATCAAGGTTGGGTTCGTAAAAACTCCAGGCTTTATCAAAGGATCGACTTAAAACATTACTTAACCTTCCTAATATATAGAAGTGGTGGTAGCCTTAGAACTAGTAGGCAATGGCAACCACGCTACTAGCCAACTTGATTAAATAATCTTTCTTTTCAATTTACTATAAAATGTATTTCCTTTTAATGTTGAATGGGCTGTGAAGTCGGGGAACTTTTAAGGAATAGAAGGGAAGGTGTCAGGCTACCTGTACAGTTACCTGTGTGAGGAAGGTGAGAGCCCAGTCCTAAGTACACTAGATGGTTGGTAGTTTGTAACTGGTTTCGGCCGTGTCCCGGACACTGTCGGTTACACCTGGAGCGGTCAACTCCTCCCATCTCTGGAGCCAGGATGTGCTGGTGATTTCCAGAACTATTCAATGAAGGTGATCATGATAATGGTGAGATAGGGAAACATAAGACGGTTCCTCAACAATGAGCGCAAGCTGTTCTGCCTCTTACGGTGGTTAAATGGTCCAGGTTTTTAAAAGTATTTGACTCATAAGAGTGTAAGATAGATAGATACTTTCAATGAGCTACAATACAAGGAGCTGAGGATGATATCAACCGTCCTAATCTTCCACGTGAAGGACTTTTCGTCAACGTTGAGTATTGTGAATATTGTTCCGACTCTTAAAACACTGTAGTCGGTATGGTCAACAAATACCACCCAAAGATGCTAGTTTCTCCAAGAAACTACTTAACCCCTCCCCCAATTTTGAAACAATTAAATTAAATTGTAATAATTATTTTATTTCGCCTTTACTACGTCTGTTATAATAATAATTATTATTAGCACCGCGTCTTACTACCCGTTCGGGTTATACGCACTTACGCTAATGTGCAATGATAGGGTGATTGTGAGATGAAATGGAGTGCCTACAGTTTAACGTGGAATCCGAACCACGGTGGAGGCCTGGCATTCCACACATTCACAAGGTGTGATTATACACATCTTGTCAGAGGTGAAGGAAGAGTTTGAATATCAGATAAATCTGTGCCGGGACAGAGGATTGAACCCCGGACCCCCCAGCACAGAAGTCTGACAACTTACACCTAGACCCCTACAACTACCACTACTACTGCTGCTACTACTACTACTACTACTACTGCTACTACTACTACTGCTACTACTACTGCTACTACTACTGCTACTACTACTACTGCTACTACTACTACTACTGCTGCTACTACTATTACTGCTACTACTACTACTACTGCTACTACTACTACTGCTGCTACTGCTACTACTACTACTGCTACTACTACTACTGCTCAGTGTTTATCAGCTTCTTGAAGGCAATTATAATAAATATAGTACCTATGTAACGATACCTGGATAATACCTTGTGTCTAAAAGTCTTGTAACCAGGAAAATGGGGTTGATATAACCTGATTCTGATTGCAAGAACAGTAATAAGAATTCAAACATATTTCTTTGCAGACAACATTAATAACATTTTACTGTATTATTTGTATTTTTTTTATATAGGTTCATATTGATAACATCTATCAAAAGTGACAGCTGGAGACATGACTTGATGTATGAATTTATTAATATTGTTTTAGATACTTAACTAATTTCTACTTTTCTTCCTATCAAAATACATGTTTTTCAAGGAATTAAATACTTTAAAAAATAAATCAACTAGTTGAGCAAAAAAAGCTCGGAAAATGTAATATTAAATTATCAATGTATGTAGATTGTTTAAGGCCCTAGAATAAGTCCTGAATTGTTAATTTAGTTAATCAAAATATTGTATTTTTCTTTGCACCATTATATTTACATCGCTTGGCTAACAAAGTCAGCATGTCTATTGAATAGTTTGACTAATTTAAAGATGATCTTATCGACTTAATCCACCCTATAACTCAGACGGTTACTACTACGTTCTAGTGTCAAAATGTAAACGGCATATTAATCAGAGTGCACACAAAATGTAGACTGTTTCAGAAAAGAAATAACTACTTTGCTGTAGCTCAGTATTCTTAATTATGACAGCCTCCTAACGTCAGATGATATTACTACATTGAGACAACTTCTCTTCGTTCCAAGTTGGGATTAAGAGCCTGTTATTGAGTAGGAGTTCATCTGGTGTCAAATAAATTCAATAGCAGTAGAGCTGGGTATAGTTATTCTCAAATGATGTGGTTTAAGATAGCACCTCTACAGTGTACAAGCATTAATAGGAATTGTTAGTTTGTCACTAATTGTATAAGGCCATATTTGTGTTTCACAAAGTTATATACACTGTCACAGTAGTCAACGTATGAGAATATCAAACTTTAAACGAGCATAACTGCAAAATAAAAAGGACGAGAGTCTTTGACCCTTTTAGGGTATGTAGAGTAGCGAAGCTTTTTTTTGGTAATTTGATTTGTCCAGGTGATATTTGCACTCATTAGTATGCTTAGATTCATTATAAGATAAATAGTATAACCCTTTTACTGAGTGAAACATTGTAAGGGTAGAGATATTTACTATTGACAATAGCCTCCATGTCCTGATAAGCATTACTTGGAATTTAGTTGGATTGAGTTGCAGGCCATTACAACGTGACCATGAAGAGATTGCTCTCAAGTCCACAATAACTTTGTTTATAATTGTAGGTAGGTTCGCAGTACTGTCAGAAAAGTATATTTGTATATCATCTGCAAAGAGAAACTCAAGGAAGATAATTTAAATTTGTATAGTAGGTCTAGTATTCTAATATATGAATAGAAAACTGAACCTAATATAAAATCTTGGTACATTACATATTTGAATATAACAAATGACAGAAAAAATTTATCAACACCTTGTTTAAGCTCAATGTTAACAGGTTTGATTTGTTTTATTCTACTGTAGTGTATTTTTTTAAATATCATGAAAGTGTTATCAATTAAAATAAGCCTACTACCTTAAAAAGTAATGAGCGTATATATATACAATTTGAACTTTGATTAGCTTTTATTATTTTATCAAATTTAATAATACATGATTAACTAAACTAGCTTGGTAAAAAAATCTCCATAAAAGTCAATTACATATCACTAAGTATTTTACAATTAATTTTTACACATATATACATCAAATTATTTAAGTTCAGCTTGATAACTAAAGAAACAATAACTTTATTCCAGATAAATATTTCTACTTATATAAATAGTACAAATTCTATAATACACAATTTAAAATAATGTGATTAAAGTGAGAAAAGTGGCTATAAATGAAAATCTTGAAATTCAATATTAAATAGCTGTATTTCTTACTCAAAACTTATTTGAAATATAAACAGTCCTCACAAGACTCTGATATACCACAAGTCATACAATTGTACTGATTATTTTTATTGTGGGACAAAATGTGTGTATTTAACCTCGCCTTTGAAATAAAACATTGACCACATTCTTCACATTTGTATGGTTTATCTCCACTGTGAATCTTCAGGTGTGTAGATAAAGAGGACCTTGAAGTAAGTAACTTACCACACACATCACATTTGTGTTTCTCTCCACTGTGAATCTTCAAGTGTGTAGATAATGATGAACTTGAAGCAAAGCCCTTGGCACATAGATCACATTTGTATGGATTCTCTCCATTGTGAATCTTCAGGTGTGTAGATAAATACGAACTTGAAGCAAAGCTTTTAGCACATATATCACATTTGTATGGTTTATCTCCATTGTGAATCTTCAGGTGTGTAGACAAAGATAAACTTGAGGCAAAGCCCTTAGCACACAGATCACATGTGTAAATTTTCTCTCCACTGTGAATCTTTAGGTGTGTAGACAGAGATGAACTTGAGGCAAAGACCTTAGCACACAGATCACATGTGTACATTTTCTCTCCACTGTGAATCTTTAGGTGTGTAGATAAAGATGAACTTGAAGCAAAGCCCTTAGCACAAACATCACATGTGTATATTTTCTCTCCACTGTGACGCCGCTTCTGGTGTCGAGTTAAATGTGTATCTGTAATAAAGCACTTACCACACAAATCACAGCTGTAAGGCTTCTGCCCACTGTGAAATTTCAGAAGTAGAGTTAATAGTGAATCTGTAATAAAGCCATCAACAAATCGACCAAATTCACATGGTATTTTTCCACTATGAAACTTAAGGTGTACATTTAAATTTGAATCTGTAATAAAGCCCTTACCACACAAATCACATTTGTATGTTCTTTGTCCACTGTGCGTCGTTAAATGATATTTTAGAGCCGTCTGACTTGATAAACGTTGGCCGCAATCTTTACAGGTATATTGTTTTTTACAATGAACATTTGTTTTTAATGTTCTGGTTGAATGTACAGTGGATTCCTTAAAATTTCCAGCCAGATCATTACTAGTAATGTCCTGAAGTTCAGACATTTCTTTTTCACTATGTGGTAGAATTTGTTCAATGATAGTCTCGAGCTCAACCTATAAATAAATATTTACATTAATATGTACATTTCAAAAATAGGTATTAATTATATTGAGCCATTTGAGTTGATACAAAAAGATGTTTTAACATAGTATTCGTATTTTAATATATTTGTTGGGAGCAAAAATTTAACCAACATATTCAACAGAGTGTAGTAAGAATTTAGAAGTCAAAAAAGACAAACGTATAATTACAATTAGGAAATATTAGAAGTTATTGGACAGCCTCCTAGCTTATGATGATGTTCTTATATTGATGCAATGGCTTTTGGACTGTGATAACGCAAATTTCAGATAGGGGAATCGTAGATGCAAGCTGAGTAGTATTTCTGTGTGTCCAATACTTTAACAGAGGATGTAATTTTTTGATAATATATAATAATATAAAAGGTATTTTTCCCATAAACACAATTTTATGTATGTCAGTTTTTGTAAATAAAATGTATTTTGGATACTAATGTATGTTAATAAGGCAGCCGTCTAGGTCAGCGAGAAAGTATCAATAACTGTCAGGCCACACAGCTTAAAATATAATGGTCTGTCATGTTTTCTGGAACTAATTCTCTATTCTGTTTAGGTTTATATTCCCTCTCACCTTTCACCTACAACCAACCTTGTCATATCAATAAGAAAGAGGGGAAAGAAAACTGCAAAACTCCACCTCAAAGTAAAGAAGAAATCTCGCTGCTAGTTCTCAAATATCAAACAATGACTGTATTTGTTAGAAGAAGGCTAAATCTAGAACCCCTTTTCATCCAGCCTAGTTTAATAACTCTGCAAATAAGCTTAAAATGTAATTGCATTGAGATTAAGTCACATTTTGACAAATTTGTTACTATATTAATAAAACTAAAACTATAGCGTGGCTATGGAAAAAAGAAACCTATATTTAAATAATGTGTAGTAGAATTAAATAATGTACTAGAGGTTTAACTTCTACGCGGCAATCTCTCGCTTACCGAGGCAGCCCCCTTACAATAGATAAGTTTAAAATAGTAAATCTATCACTTACTTACATACTTAAGTACTGTATGGCACAAGAACTCATATGTGCATTGCCGCACTAACTAAAGTACGCCATATATCCTTATCTTTAGTTAGTTATATCTAGTCCACCAAATTATACATTATCTCTTTCAGAATCTTCCCCTTCTCAGTATCTTCATCCCGTTTTGGACAAGTGCCTTGTTTTCGGACACCCTAACTCTCTTTTTGTCATCCAAGGTGATATACCATAGTTCATAACCTTAAAGAACAACAGGTAAAACTGTTGTTTTACATATTGTGAGTTGTAGATGTCTTAATAGATAGGAGAAGAAATTTTAACAACTAACTGACCAAGTAATGGCATGCATTTCCCAACTGTATTATTTTTATAATTTCCAATCACTCTAGTATCCTTATAGCTAGTTAAAATTGTTCCTAAATATTTAAACTTATCAACCCTGTCAAAGGATATGTTGCTCGCAGTAATCTCTAAATTATCGTCCCCAATCTGTGTTCTAGTGTGAGATCATATACTTAGTATTTTCAGCGTTCACTTCTTAACCTAATTCCTTACTAGCCTCTGGTATATTTTCTGCATTTCTTGTAACAGCTTCCTTACTGTTACCTAACAAAGTTAAATCATTTGCGTATCCTAATAGCTGCATTTTACCGTTAAACGTCAACAATTTCCTAGTATTTTGCATGTTTCACTATGAGCTAGTCTCTTTACTATTAATTGCTATGTAATTTATGCTATCTCGTTGCATGAATATAAACCCAACCGTAGTTTAGATATAATATAATACCTTGCATTCCTTCTTGATTTCATCAAAGGTGATTAATACCGGTTCAATGGGATTAAATGACTCATCCCCTCCAATTTCAGTTTTTATTCCAGACGACATGTTTGAAGAATTTACTGGAAAAAATATTGAGCAATTTAAACGTTTAATAAAGCAATGGTTTGTATTAAAATTATTATTACAAATGAAACAAACAGTGAAAAATATTGGCCAAAGATAACTTTAATTAAAACTAGAATTGTTTACATAAAAAAAAGTAGCTTGGATTGTAAAAGAATGTTAACCAAGTGCTCCCTGATGTAAAAATTGCTATAAATCTCTAGTTAAATAGATTTATAACTTCTTTTATTTTAATTGGTTATTTAATGCTCTTCCACCCAAGGATTATAATCTTATATTCCTTTTTAATATTAAACTATTTTAAAGATTATGTACATTCCAAATATATATTTAGAAATATGACACCAAAACATGAGAATAAAGCCTAGGAACTTTGAGTGAATGCACCATTTATGCTGTCTCACAAAAATTTCCAAGAATATCTTGTTACCAGGAACATATATTGGCTTACTTTAGATAATCTTAAAATTCTGCCTTAAAATAATAACTTATATATTTATTACCTTTTCTAAATGTCCCAGCTATTCTCTTGTATTGTATTATATTGTATTAAAAGCCTAAACAACTTATTAAAATGATCTAGAGTAAACATTGTTCACAATGAATCTTCTGCAATTAATTTACTTCCCTGATACTTAAAATATAAAGCTCTATAAAGAGATGTAGATGTTTTTAAGTGAATTGTAAAAAAATAGCGATGAAAAAACTAAATCAATGTTGTATCCATTGTGGAAATTCCGGCACAGAAAAAAACCCAGAGAGAAAACAATAATACTAGTAATAAAATAATTTTTGCACAATGTAATGTCTTGTACTTAGTATTAAATAGTTTCAAACTATGGTTTATCTAAAATAACATCCATTGTACACCGGAAGCCTTAGAGAGGTATAAAGTAACAGTAAGCTGTGTTCTGAGCCGACCAAACCTCACGGAACCACTTACATTCAGAGTTCAGCATGGTTCGCGCAAGCAGGCCCGTGGCACTTTGGTCCATAGGATGCACCACGAGGCTGAATTCTGATTGGTCTGACTGGAAGATAGTGATGGGGAATCCAATATGGTACCGGAAGCCTCTCAGAACTGTCGTTCTTATGCCGTAAACGCGGATAGACGCACAAATAAGATGCCGAAGGTTCGTGATGGGTGTAAAGATAGAGTTGTCCCGGATACTGAACTGTGGACTTCGAGAGGAGATACTACCATCTTTCTTCCTTGTTCAAACTATCCTGACAAGGAGAGAGAAAGGGTATTCCCCACAACAGTTTATTTTACCAGGGTATAAAGGGGTAAATAACAAGGGATGGGAGGGCCACTATCATAAAAGAAAAAACAATTATGTTAGCACAGCCCATGTGACAATGCTTCTTTAACACCAGATAAACTTTTCAAACTATACATTTTGGCAACACTTATTTCTGTACGCCAAAGTGACAATAATTTCACATGAACCAAAATAATAATTATTTCAGCACTGCCGGTCTTATCTGAAGTAAAAGAATCTATGCACACAATATCTAAATCCTCGATGACGGTATGCGCCCATCATCCTTCCCATTTTTTGGCTCTTTTATTTTAAATTAACAAAAGAGTGATATTTATCCTACATTTAGACAAGTATAAAAACATGGATAGCAAAATCAAACCAAACTAAAAAAAATAAATAAGAAAAAGATTCACTCACCTAAATCACTTTTCCGTTATATTCCTTTCTATGGTCTTGAAAGCTGGAACTTGAGATTTCTAATATATGTCCGTCCACATAGAGAATTATAATATAATATGAAATGATGGACCTAAATGTACTTTCTAGAAAAAAATAATCTTTTCATTCTGAATTTCTTTAAAAAACACTATGCACAGATTAAAACTAAAACGCAAGGTAAAGAGTATGATATCCATCACTAAATTAATTGGTGTTTGTTTAATTTTTTTTTTAACTGAAGATACACAACTTATTATATAACATAATATTTAACTTAGTGAAAATATACGGCGGGTCGATTTCGAAATAAAACAATAAGTAAAAATACAAATAACCCACCTAAGTCACAGGTGAGTCATACTCGCTTGCAAACATAATGTAAAAAAACTCAAAAAAATGTCCGAAGTATAAATGTTTTAAGAAAAAACGCAATAATCCTTTTTTTTCTTGGCAAACCTAATCTTGCAAACGAGATATTATCATGTATTTTATTTTGTTTGAAGAAATATTTAGAATCTGTAAATTTTAGTAAATATATATGATGACTCATCATTCAATAAAAATCATAATTTCGAACGGAAAGCCAGAGACCATAGAAAATATCACAGAACAATAATTGATCTACTTCTTATAACTGGATGGTCATTAAGTGGCTGAAATTTTAAAGTTGTTATCTGCACACCATTGTGTAAGAAAGCAAAAATCTTTCAGGTAATGCTTTCTCTTTTACACATATACAAGACAAAGTGGCATTTTGACATAGTTCACAAATTTGTGTGAATATATTATATACATCAAAGTATGTTTAGTTAAATGAAATAAATGTGTTAATAAAAGGTTTGAAGAGCATAGCTAAGTTCGACACTTGTGACTTGTTTCTTATAAGTTGATCCAATTACCTGTCTTACCTCCATCCCCCTAAGCCTCCATAAAATGGATATAAATATAATTTTTGTTTAATGTTATTAAAATATATTGCACCTATTTTAATTTATTAGATATAAGATCAGAAAATCATCTAAAAGATAAATAAATGTAATAATCAATTATATAAGCAGTGTTTTTTTTAATACATATAAAGGTTTATTTCTCCCCAACTCTATTTGATTTTATTCCCTAACAATCTCAAGGGACGTCTATGTTTAGGTACATACATCATGCGTCAAGTTCAAGGATCATCTATGTTTGTGTAAATACATTATGCATCGAGTTCAAGGGACGTCTATGTTTAGGTACATACATTATGCATCAAATTCAAGGATCGTCAATGTTAAGGTAAATACATTATGGATCGAGTTCAAGGGACGTCTATGTTTAGGTACGTAAATTATGCATCAAGTTCAAGGATTGTCTATGTTTAATTCATTGATCTCTATAATATAACTGGATGGACATCTGTGGCTGAAATTTTCGAGCTGTCGTCTGCATACCATTGTGTAAGAGAGAAGAAAACTTTCGGGTATCTCTTTCTCTCTTACACCCATACAAGACAATGTAGCAATTTGACATCTTTCATTAATTTGATTGAATATATGAGATACATCAATGTGTGAATGGTTAAGATAAATAAATATGCTAGTTAAAGCTTTGAAGAGCATATAAAAGTTCAAAACTGGTTCGTTTTTTCTTTAAATAAGTTGATGTAGCCTAATATATACGATGATTTTTGAAGGAAGCTCGCTTGTAAGGCTTTATCTCTTACCAGAATCCTAACCTATAGTTGTATTTAGTTACCATAAAAGACCTTCCAGAAGGAAATTTCTACTTCCGTTCTAAATTGTCGTTTATCCTACCAAAACAATATATATATGATAGTATTCTGGTACGAAATAAAACCTTACAGATTGTGATTATTACTAAAATCAGGGTTTAGTAGATACTGTACTTCCTACAAGCCAATAACCTAAATTATCATTTGAAAGTAAGACTTCTACATAAAGTGTGTCATTCAAACAAATGTAATACAGTTTTTAGCTAACTTGTTTCATTATAGTTATAAAAATGTCAACATAATATGGTTTCTGAAAGATATGAGCCAACATAAAAAAACAGGTATTATAATAATACTTTCCACAAGCCTATAACCTAAGTCAGTGGTTCCCAACCTTNAGACGATACACTTGAGCGTCACGCTTTTGTCCTTGGAATGTGCATGTGTATGTCCATCCAGTTATATTATAGAGATCAATGGTTTAATTACATGCATTATGCGTCAAGTTCAAGGTTCGTCTATGTTTAGAAATATACATTATTCTTCAAGTTCAAGTATCGTCTATGCTTAGATACATGCGTTATTGGTTAAAGAGTAGTTTTTCCTTTCTATATTTATAAACATATCTGGTAATTTACTCTAATGAGGTAGAGATGAGGAAGAAAGTATTTTAGAGGTGATCTAGCCTCATTTATGCGGAACAAGAGAGGGGAACCCTTTAGGTAAAAGCCAACCTCAGTAGACTCATCTGAGATTCTAACCCCAATAACTCCATTATCAGCAGGCGAGTCTAACACGAAAGTGACCCCCTAGATAATTCAGCCACTGAAGTAGTTACTACTCTCGCAGTAGACTAGGCTGCCAATGACGGGTGCAATAAAGGTGGTTTTCCCACTAAATGGTTTCCCATTCTTTCTCCACACAAATTCGGGTACACTTGCTCTAAATTAAACCTTCCTCCTCAGACCATTAGTGTAATTAGTACATAGGCATATAACCAAAATGGAAAGTAAGACACAGGACTGATGATTATAAAAAAGTTTCAACTTCTTGAGTACCTGCATTTGCGTGGAAAACAATTTTGTAAAAACCATCCGAGATTCGAACCTCGACCCTCCCCATCATCAGCAGTCTAGTCTACTGCGAGAGTATCACCTTAGACCATGTTGCCACCAAGGTGGGTGAATCTACAATTAAAATTAGGCCTATCTTGAAGATACATACTGAATGTAAGTACTTATTGATAAATAAATATAAAATAATAAATAATTATATATATAAATATAATAAATATAAAAATCAAAACATAATTTTTTCAAGCATCAAGCCAAAAAATATTCAAACTTCGATTTGTCTTCAAAAATATTTCATACTAGCAAAAGTACCCGGCACTGTTCAGGCTACCAATAGAACGCATTTCAAACAGGCAGAAAAAAATTTATTGTTTTATTTCTTCCAACCAAGCTTTTAATTCATTTAAAAAAAATCTATAAATAAAAATATAATATTCCAGCTTCCAGGTACACATGTTCATGAACAGGGGCTACTAATTTCTCACGACAGACAAACTCTTCGTTTTATAGAGATAGATACACAAGTTGAGTTTGTTTCGAATTTAAAAAGTAGAATTCGCACACCTTTGGTCAATAGCGTAAACAGGATTGCGAATTGGGGGGGAAGGGCGGGGGCGGTGAATGGGGCTTTGAGGGGAGGTCCCTTCAACTGCCGGAGGCAAAAAATTTTACCATTATATATGCCTAGAATCATTTTTATTGTTATTTGTCAACTTGATCATTTATATTTTTACCATTATAAACGTGATAATCTAACAAAATAATAAATAAATAGCCCTAAATTAAAGTTGGCTTAGCCGTCACATAGGCCTGCGTTGTGTTTTGTAAACAATAATCTTATGAAGAAACGCTGACACTGAAAAAGAGGTAAGGGATTAATCCTACTGACCAAAGAATAATATTTTCAGAGCGTGAAGATATCCCACTTCCATTCCATGAAAGATAGTCCACTCCTATCAAATAAATACATTTAGTGATTGGTATGAACACTATTTCTGATCACCTGTTATTTTCTTTGCTCACAATGTTTAACTGGTTGCCCTCCACCCACCCCCTCCATTTTAATTTATCTTTGGATCTGCGTAAATCTCACCCAGGGCATCCCCAAACTACGGTACCCTACTGCCCCTAGTACTATTATTTAAAAATCATCAACTGTTCTAAGCCTGTGGCCTTATCAATCTCGTAAAATACCTTCATCTTCCTCTATCCTTCCACTATTCTTCTCCTCTCACTTGCATACTTGTTATCTATCTGCTCCTCCCATCTCTAAATACTTCATACCTCCATAAATAATAAAACAAAACTTGTCTTGATACAAAATGTTTTTATTTGGTTTCTACAATAATTCCACAGATAATACAAACGAAGAAGCCTGTCATCTCTCCCACCAAGTGTTGTCATGGATCATATCTTCAACGCTGATTTGTTCATGAACTGGATGAGTCAGGTCGATTGTGAAACCGCTCGATTCTCTCTTGTCCGGGATATGGCCTGAAACTCAAATTAAGATTTGGATAGTTATTATACACTAATAATACTAACCATAATATTATCAAAAAGTGCCGAATTTACGAAATAATAGTTACATCGTTTGTTCTTTATAACTGCGAAACATGGACTATTATCTTTCTCTCCCTTTTGTGTGTTTGGTTTCCTCTTTTAGTGAGTTGCGTTGCTAGTCTCTCACCCCCTCCTGATGAGTTGCAATAGAATGAAACCTAGGCCGGGGGATTGGGCTGTAACGACAGATTTTCCTCAAGAGGCAACCATTATCTCTGTCCAGTGGCAGCAATGTGAAGTGTGAGCTTCTTCCAAGAATAACAACATTTAACTCGAATTAGTATTCTGTGTGTGGGGGGGTTATTACCTGACGTTGTCGACAAGTTGAGGTTATGTATGATCTGGTTGAGCGTCGCCTGGTCCAGGGTACTGATGACCCGGGTGGAGTTGTAGAACATACTTCTCTTCAGTCGGCTCATGAGAGGAAGGGTGTGGTCTGACTCGTACAGGGGGGTGTCGTCTGCGCCAAACTCCTGGAACAAAATTACGTCAACATTTCTTCGATACTAGCACAAGTACCCGGGGTAGCCACGTAATGAACTGGGATGCTTTTATTTGCTTCGAAAGAGAGAGAGAGAGAGAGAGAAAAGAAGAATCTTTTCATTTTGTTTTTTTCCTACTCAATTTTAAATATGTAAATAAAAAACATTCTAATCCAAATTTTAAAATTCCAGCTTCAAGATGTACTTTTATGTGGACAGGTCTTACTGATTTTGAAAATTTCAGCCTTCTGCATGCGGTAGATATCCCGATGACAGTCAGACAGACAAACTCTTCAATATAAATTCACCTGCTCGGGTGACCGCATGGTCTAAGGCGCTACTCTCACAACAGACTAGTCTGTCAAAGACTGGGAGATCAGGGTTCGAATCTGTGTCATGTATATTGAGGATGATTTACCCAAAATGTTTTTTCCTTTCTTTCTCCACCTCATCTAAGTTAAGCCTTCCTAATCCCCGACACAGTGTAACCATGTAAGGTAAACAAAGGTTACTCCAACGAAACCCCTCATTCCTTCACTGATTAAGATATATTTAAGGACAATCCTGTGCCGAGAGCAGCAGAGAGACGATCCAGGCCAAGGTATGCAACCTACCAGACATTTCCCGCTGATGCAGTACGCCTTCCTGTCACTCACACCCCGGCTACAGTCCGTCCCGAACGGGAACCAGCCGTCCTCCCCGTTCACGAGGTAGAACCGGTGTACCACCTCGTCGTCCTGACAAGCCACGCGGCACGGTCTGTCCGGGTCCTCTGAAACATTCCGTACAGCGGCGATAGTTTAAATACAACCGCTCCGGTGGCCGCATGGTCCAAGGCGTTACTCTCCCAACAGACTAGACTGCCGAGGACGGGGAGCTCGGGTGTACTGAGGGTGGTTTCACCTAAATGGTTTTACACTCTCCATCCATTACAAATGCGGGTACATTTCCTTCCAAATGTAACATTTTAATCCTTAAAACCATTAGAGTAGTTAATATAATATATATGCATACAATCTGAATGGGTAGTAAGACGTGGTGATAAAAAAATAAGGATGAGCTGTTGAATACCTTGAATCCTTAGGGATACTGGTGGTTAAGAACTAATTATAACTATAGGATGAACTCAACAACCAGGCCCAGACCAGTAATTTTACAATTAAGTGGATTTGACCATCACCAATAGTGACCAAGATGTCACAAAATAGAACCAACCAACGACCCCGAGAAAGAACCAACTATTTGAGAGGCAGTTGAATATTTTCTTCAATCGTCGGATGTTTTAAAACACAGAGCATAGGTCAAATTAAGTGTCGCCATTATCTGTAAATTAAAACAAAAGTTTGTGTTTCCCCTGTCCCGTCTCGATTGTTCCGCTTGAGCTCACCGGCAGTCGGAGAGATTTGCATGCCCAGTCCAGACAATCTCCTCACGCGCTCCTTGTACTTGCCGCAAACCCCACTAGCGTGCTCGAAAGGGGTCTTGAGGTGACCGCAGCCCTGCGGAAATAAACATCAATTACAAGTCTGAGAAGCAGGTTTTGTTTTTTAGTTTGAATAAAATCTTCAATTGAAGCAAATATAATTAGGTTTACTCTTTTAGGGAAATTGCATTGCGCGTTTCACGCTCCGTCCTGATGAGTTGCGATAGAATGAAACCTAGGCCGGGGGATTGAGTAGTAACGATCAATTTTCTTCAAGAGGCAGCAATTAACACTTTGTCCAGTGGCAGCAGTGTAAAGTGTGGACTGTGTTTGTTCCTTTTATATGTTTTTATCCACCTTTACTGTACCTTCTTACAAATATTAATATAGTTTTATTATTCCAAAAACAAAAGTCTAAATAATTCCTGTTTATTAATTGTTGGAATATGTTACTTGAGGTCGAGGTCTTCATAATTGTATTGAAGTTATTTTTAAAATACATTTTTACGAATCTCGAATCTCTCTAATACCGTATAATTTGAGCGTCCCATCTCTAGTTAAAACAGGGCTCTATCCACGCTCACCTGGTTGTCCGGCTGACAGAGCTGTAAGCTGCTCACGGAGCACTGACTGTCCCCCTCCAGCTCGCAGGGCCCCGGGGCCTTGACGAGTCTAAGTCCGCTGGCCGGGGCCATGCAGTTGAAGTGGCAGCCGCTGGCGGAGTTCCACGACCTCTTCCTGTCCGCCACCTCCCTCCGACGTCCCTTGGTGCGGACGAACAGCCTCCCCCCGGTCCTGCCGGGACATGGGCTGCTGAACATTGCCACCTCGTATCTGTCCCGGTCACACACAAACTCCTGAAACAGGTCACTGGTCTATACAACACCAATTACAGTTCACAAAGACAAAAAGTCGCCAAACGGCTGTATTGGATTAAACGTTGAAGAGAGGATAGAATGTCAAGGTCAACAAACTTACCAGAAAACTGTAGACCTCAAAGTTCACAACTAAAACACACCACGGAGTTCCATAAAAAAACCTTTGTTTTAGATCAGCGCATCTTACTACACGCTCAGGTTGTACGCCTATGTAATATGTATATTTGTTTCGGCTTATTTGAGGTATCATATTCTGAAAATTGAAAAATGACACCTGGACACGGGAATCGAACCCTTAAAACGTGAGTTAAGAATGACCATGGGCGCAGGACGAATCCTGGATAGCTCATTGGTTAGAGCATTGGCGTACTAAGCCAAATATCCTGGGTTCGATTCCCGTGTCCAAGTGTCATTTTTCAATTTTCAGAATATGATATCTAGATGGAGTAATTCACACTAAAAGCATAAATAATAGCTCTGGCTATTTAATTATTATTTGAGGTATTTAACAAGCACTTTCCAAACCAACTGGTTGTACCAGCATCCATAACTCATTATAGTAACTATCATATTATACTACTATAAAGCCACATGGCTGACTCACTCACTCACTCACTGACATTAATGTTTACCCACTTCCAGATGAGCTAGAAACTTGAAATTTGGCAAACTTATAGCTTATAGCCTGTAACCGACGGAAAAATTTCAAAAAGTTAAAAAAAAAATGTTTAACCCCGGAAAAAAAATTCAAAACGGCGGAGCAACTTTATAAAGTCGATGCGTACCTTTCTTTGGAGGTCTCTTGTGGCTAAACGGTAAGACCTATCAAAAAACGGATTGCACCAGCAGCCACGGATTTGGTGAGATCCACAAGTTTGGTCCTATTACTTTTTGTCGTATCTCCATCGGTTATACCTTAGATAGAGCTAGATTTTTTTATTTTAGTTAGATTTTGCACATTTTCCACACATTTTTTAAATTTATGACACACTTATGGGACAGATAGAACCATAAAATTTGGCAGGCATATTGGAATATCCAATTTCAATAAACGTGCCAAATTTGATGATTTTAGCTGCCCTATAAGTATGGCGAAACTAAAATAATGTGTGAAAAATACAATACAATACAATACAGGTAACTTTAAGTTGTTACGTTCAAAATAACGCTGGAATTACATTAGTTTGCATCCACTTGCAAATAAAACTCACTGGGAGTTTGGGGGTGGAGCTCCCAACGAGCAAAGCGAGTATGCTTATAAAGTGAACAGGTAGTAAGACACAGCGAAAGAAAAAAAAATCTTTTAAAACATTACGAACCTCATAGGAAATATAGATATAGTAGAATAATATAAAATATAAATAATTACTAAATGTTAACATTCTTTCTTATAATCCATTCATTATAATATTCATATAGTCGGTAGAGTGTTAAATTACTGGTATGGGGTCTGGTTGTTGAGTCCATCCTATAATTATAATTGGTTCTTAACCACCGATAAGCAGTATTAAAGCTATAAAAGAAATTTCACCGGAAAAAGTCAACAAAATATATATTTTTTTAAATATCCAAGTCTCGAATCGGATATTTTCTAGAATCCTTTTGAGGGGCTTATAACTATTTATATTTAATTTAGTGTCTTATTGAAACTATTTGCGGTGTAAGGAGGGGAAGATGAAGCGCTTACCCCTCTATTATTAATATGGCCGTCAACTGTGTTCGGGACTGAAATAGATGACAGTGACCTGTGGTGACTCATGTAACTATCGTATGTAGAAAGAGCTGCTCGTTTCGAAAGACGTGATTCCTTACCTCGCAGCGTCCACCGATGCAGTACATCGTCTTCCCGTACCGAGACGCTCTGCTCTGACAAGCGGTTCCGTCAGGGAAGGTCCAGCCACGGCTCTTGGAGCCTCCGTTCCTCTTGTAGCACCAGACAGTACACGCCTCCTCCGCTGCGTACAATAACATTATTATATTCATACGTGAGCATGTGGCAAATAGGGATGTGCCAGACTATAAAATATCTCATTTCAAAAGTTAAAAATAATTCTTGAAAACTCGAGAAATTTTGAAAAAATAAATAAATACTGGAATAGCAAATAGCCACCCAAATAAATGTACAAACCAAACCAAGAGTTTATTATTTCTAATAATACCGTAGAGACCCGAAAATAGGCCACACTTTTCCACCCAAAAACTGCCTTCATTATGTGATCACTCGTACTAACAATCAGAGCTGACACCTCACTAGTACTTACGATCAGAGCTGATCCTCTGCAGGCCTGTACCCAGTAGATCTGTATCCACTTCTCTCGCTCTCATGCAGATCTGATCAGCAAAGTCTCTGATGGTGGTGCGCTGCACGTTGCTGCATTGGGCAGCGTTGCAGGTCCTGAAGCGTCGGTCGCTCCCTTCGCAAGTCTTGCCTCCATTCTCCGGTCTGCGCACAGAATGTAAGCGATACATAGCGAGGTTTCCACATGCAATGATTACTGGTGCCAATATTAATGGCGTCAGTTTGTGTTTCCACATTCATCAATCAGTTTTCTACTGGCGCAGTATTCAACATGGCGTCAACTGCCGTAGTTAATGCAAGTATTGATGTCGTAGTGCAAATCGTGTCTTTAGAACTCCAGAAAAAAATTAAAAAGAAAGAAGCGAAAGCATAGATTATGGATTCGTAAATGTATTTCGAATACTACGTATTTTGGCCTTTGCAGCGCTTAGACTAAATTCTGTGACTGCATCGAACATAACCTCAATGCCTCGTCTCTTTTATTTCTGTCTTTATAAATGAAGAAATGTTGTGGTTACACAAGCATGGATACTGTTCATATGCCTCGAGGAACATTATTATATATTTTGTTGATCATTTATTTTCTAGTGTCACCATCGTTCGTAAGAAAAAACTATTAGCTATTTAAACACTGTTTACAAACAAACAAGATACTGGCGCCAAAAAGTTCAACTGCTCCTTACTTTACTGGCGCTATGATTAGTGGCGCCAGTCAGACGGCGCCAGTTGAATTTACATGTTTCGATATGCCACTAAACTGGCGCCAATAATCATTGCATGTGGAAACCTCGCTTTAAGGGTACAACAGTTCGGGACCGGCTTCGATGGCCGAGTCGTCGCCCTCGCAATAGTTTGTACCGGGGATGTTGAGGTTATAATCCTTGGTCGGGTGTACTGAGGGTTAGATTTCCTAAATGGGTTTACATTCTCTTTCTCTCTCTCCACTTCCTCTAAATTCAACCTTCCTCATACTTAGCACATTGGTGTGATTGTTAAGGCGTGGGCGTATAACCGAGATGGGTATTGAGATGGCGGTGGTAACAAACAAACAATCATTAAAAATATTAAATTAAACTTTGAAAAGAGGATACAAGGTCAAGGCCTACACACTTACCAGAAAACTGTAAGACTCAAAGTTCACAACTAAAAACACACAAAATAAAAGTTTCTAATTGTGTTTTTAATTGTGATCCTTGAGGCATACAGTTATCTGATAAGTGTGTAGGTCTTGACCTTCTATATTTTTTTTCTAAGTAATCAATAAGAACATAAATTCTTCACCTCACACTGAAACAAAGCTTCACTTGTATTTATCAATGTCTGTTAAGGGTCGTCATATTTGTGGTCCCGGGCAGCTCGGAACTTGTCAGTACACCCCTGGATGGGGGGGGGGGCGCTCACTACCTCGGAAGGACCCGGTGTTTTGACTAAACGTACCTGGGGTTGTTGCACCGTCTGGTGGACACCGTGGCGCTATCTACCTCGGAAGGACCAGGTGTTTTGACTAAACGTACCTGGGGTTGTTGCACCGTCTGGTGGCGCTATCTACCTCGGAAGGACCCGGTGTTTTGACTAAACGTACCTGGGGTTGTTGCACCGTCTGGTGGACACCGTGGCGCTATCTATCTCGGAAGGACCCGGTGTTTTGACTCAACGTACCTGGGGTTGTTGCACCGCCTGGTGGACACCATTATACCGGAGCTCCCGCCCTGCACCAGACCTGCGTCGCTGAGAAGACAGCCCGAGGCGCAGTCCGAGAAGGCCGTCCAATCGCTCCAAGCTCCGTCCACACGCTGGTCCGGGGAGAATCCGGCCTGCAGGGCTGACAGACCTCGCCCCACGCAGCGCCCGCTGCGACACCACTGTCGGCAACATCACACATGCGGTCGGTCAGGGTGTACAAACAAAATATGTTTGATAATTCCCTCACTTTTTCAGGTTTTCCGTAGCCAGTGTGTTATGTGTTACACACACACACACACACACACACACACACATATATCTACTGTGTGTTTATATATATATACATATTTATATATACACATATATATATGGGCTATGAGTTTCCGAACACCTATATATGAGTTTCCGAGCACATATATATATATATACGTTTCCGAACACCTGTATATATACACACACACACACACACACACACACACACACACATACAGGTTTTCGGAAACTCGTAGCCCAAACTTCACATATAGTTTGTTTGAACCAAAAGTAATACAAAATTCCTATATACTTACATCCGTAAAACTATTCTGATTAAATTGTGTTCAAAATTTCGGCGTACAGCGCTGGGAGAGCAAAGCTGTGGAAGCATGCGTGTACAACATGTTACATAGGAGAGCTTGGCGCACGGCACTGCACATGTAATAATGGCAAGTACTTGATGTGATGTAGGAGCGTTAATGATGACCCTCAGAAAGTATTCACGTTTCAAGAATGACTGGTGTTTTGTTTACTATTAGCTGTGGTATGTTCTGCTGTGCCCTCCAAGATGTCGAGGTATGCAGTGCGGTAGAAAGGGGTACATCTCCAGACCACTCACCTTGTGTACCCCGCAGGCTGTGCCCTCCAAGGCAGGATGTGAGGTCCACGTGTACCTATCCCTCTGGCAGTGTAGGTCCCTGCAGACGTCCCCCAGAGGCTGCTGGGAGGCGTGGACACTCCCTCGACCGTACTTCAACATACCTATAACGACACTCCACTTGACTCAACCACCGGATAATACAATGGTTAGGTCCTTTCGTTCTCGCTCAGAGAAATACCCGTGTGCCGATATAATCAATCGGTTCAGAAAGTGTACGTTAATAATTACATTAAATATCTCAAATAAATTTTAAAAAATGCAATGTAGGGTTTAATTCAAAGTTATGCATTTCGTGAAATATATCAGGTGCAGTTTGGTTAACTATCATAGGACTCCCGTTATTTGAGAACTGGAAACTCAAAATGGCGGGGAAATAAATATTACAGTGTTTACATTCTTACGGGTGACCTGGTGGTCTAGGGGTAAGGTGTCAAACTTCTGTGCTGTGTGTCCGGGGTTCAATCCTCGGTCCCGGCACAGATTTATCTGATTGCCAAACCCTTCCTTCACCTCTGACAAGACGTGTATTAATCACAACTTGTGAATGTGTGGAATGGCAGGCCTCCACCGTGGTTCGGATCCCACGTTAAACTGTAAGTCCTCCATTTCATCTCACAATCGCCCTACCATTACACATTAGCGTAAGTGCGTATAAACCGAACGGGTATTAAGACGCGGTGCTAATAATAATAGTAATAATAATACATTCTTAGTCCCTTCAATCAACGATGAAAAGAGAAATTTCACAGTAATCCGTAAGAAAGTATTATTAGAAACTTCCAATAACTTTTAGATTAACTTTACAATTAATAAATCAAATAGGAGATGTTTTTAGACACTTCCAAGTTTTTTTTCTCCTTACAACCCGTTTGGGTTATACGCTTATGGTTTTAGGGAAAAGGAAGGTTATATTTATATAAATTGTACTTGTATTTGCGTGGAGAGAAAGTGGAAAGCCATTTTGGAAAAAAAAGCACCTCAGTACAGCCCAAACGAGATTCGAACCTTGATATCCCCGCCATCGGCAGTCCATACTAATGCGAGAGAGACACCTTAGACCATATAGCCACCGGGAGTTTGATCAAGTTAAGAGATGTGTGTGTGTGCTACTCACATTGCTGATCAGAGTTGAATCTCTCTCCCGGGAGTATGCCCCCTGAACTGTGATCCAACTGCTCCTCGGAGTTGGTGTAGTCCATCAGACACTGCGACTGAGGGGTCCTGGGACACACACGATACTTATTGGTAGAGTTGGGTCAAGGCCACTAATTCATGAACTCATGTCTTGCTAGTAATGAATCAACGACAGGGGGGCTGGACGTTGTGCCTGTCTTAGTCTTAAGTTAGAACATAGGGCATATGAAGCTACGACAGGCCTAGTAAGCCGGTAGTGGAAAATATATGCAAGGCCGTAGCCAGCCAATAATTTCAGGAGGGGGGGGGGGTTGTTGAGAACATCCCCCAATTGCCAGAGGCTAGAAAAAATTATAAATATTAAACACCTTTAGTAACTCTTTGACGTACTTTTTACGGTAACACAGCCTCCTAATTTGTACTTGTGACTTAATTTTGGTATTGTTTGAACCATGAATAAAGCCATATTCTTTTTTGTTCATTAAATTTCTGGGGGTTTGAACCCTCAACCCCCCCCCCGACTACGGCCGTGAATATATGGCTTGAATAAAATAAACATGTTGTAAACAGTTGATGGTGGTTTTATGTAAGTTATAACCACCCTTTTTTTTTCTCCTGAGAAGTAGCCAGCAAGACCTCCCCTCGGAAGGAAGAAAATAAAATAAAATAGATGATCCCACATTCTTTTTATCAGCACCCACTGCTTATGTCCAAAAGTTTAGAAGAAGTAAAAAGGTTCAGATTCAAAGTTTCTCTGCGTCTAAACTGTTATCTTAAAGGATCCAAGGAAGTACTCACTCCAGGAAAGTGTCAAGGTACCGTCTGCTGCAGGAAGACCAGGTTATCTTCCCACTGCCCAGAGTGGGGGACATTATGAAACTGCTCGGGTCGCAGTCGTTCTCCGCCAGAGGTCCGTCGTGACGCATCCCCAGGCTGTGTGACATCACACCAATCATCAGTGAGGTATTATCGTAGTCAGAGGTCACAGGACCGTTGCGGTCAAGAGTTTCATATGCTACAGGCGAGGCTTATAATGTGTGACTACAATTGTATGGTTAAATAGACCACACAACCCCTGCGTGACGCAAAATAATAATAATAGGGCGCCAAAATACCGGAGAACAAATAGAGCAAGATATATATATTTAAAAAAATCTCAGTGAGGAAAACCTCTTTTCGCTTTATAAGGTAATTACATAGTATTTGTAAGAAAGTACAGGAAAGGTGGATAGAAACATATAAAAGGGACGAAAACATATAAACAGCCATATTGTGTTCGTCCCTTTTATATGTTTCTATCCACCTTTCCTGTACCTTCTTATAAACATAACGCAATTAAATATCAAAGTGATTCGGCAACAAAGCGACACTGAATGTCATAAAAATATGAGTTATTTTAAAAAATATATTATTAAAGTAGTTATATGCCATTTATTAACTTGGAAATAGTTATAATCTTTTTAATTTAAATTATATAATTATTATTTTAAACTCTAAAAAAGAACTACATTATGATGTAATGAGCACCTATTATGTTTCCTGTAACCAATCAAAGTTCTCATTCTAAAAAAAAATAAAAAAATCCCTCAATCAAAGATCATTGATAACAAAGATGTAAAATATGTCTTTTATCTGGCTTTTATTATAGACATATTGTGAACAAAGGTAAATATTTTAATTTAGGAATGTTAATTTTTGTCACAATTTTTTTTTATCAAAACACTATATCACTTAAATTTGAGTTGATATTTTTTTTAACATTGGGTATTTTGAGAGAATCAGTGTGTATCAAAAGGAATATGTAGGCCATGTAAGACGTGGCTAAATGTTGTAGAGGAATGTGTGAAAAGAGAAACATTAAGAGTTTTAAGAATAAAAGAGCATGTACTTCTCGGTGTATGGATGTTGAAGGAAGTATGCAAGGATAGGGAAGTGTGGAGAAAGTTAGTGAGGATGTATGGATGTTGTTGAAGAGAAAGGGAGTATGTAAGGATAGGGAAGTGTGGAGAAAGTTAGTGAGGATGGATTAAGTACAGAGATGTTGTTTTTTGAGATATATGCACAGGCTCTTGCCTATCCTGTAAGGGAAGGGCGTGATTAGGTGATGTATGTATATGTATTACTAAACTTGAAGCTGAACATGTTGTACGGAGTGGTACCCACACCCTGTAGGCAGAACAATGTGTTACTTACTGTGGGCCTTACAGACACAGTGTGTCCATATGGACCCAGACAGATATAACACCTTCCTACACATGTCACAACACTTACTTGTGACCAATCTCGTGAGCGACCACATAGACGCTCTCAAAGTGACGCCCCTCGTTAACAGTACAGCTGCTGGTGTCCGTACACATTCCCGCCACGGGCGCCAGGCCTGCCAACAAAACACATTCCTGGTTATTTTGGATATCAGAAACTAATCTAATCCTTAAAAGATATTTGAGATCCGAGAAAATCTCGTATTTGAGACTCAAATCCTTAAGAGAAATAAATCCAAATTTGTTTTATAGCTGTAATACTGCTTATTGTTGGTTCAGAACCAATTACAATTATTATAGGATGAGCTCAACAACTAGGCCCCAGACCAGTAATTTAACACTTAACTGAATGTGTGAATGTTATAATGAATGTATTATAAGAATGTATGATAACATTTAATTACCATTTCTATTTTGTATTATTTTATTATATTATATTTATATTCCCTCTTGTGTTCATAATTTTAACCAAGATTCGGGATTTGAAGGTAAATTGAAGATTTAGATTTGTAAAATAGTGGATTAGACCCAACAGTTGACAAAACTCATTGCGTGTTGGGAGTTACTTTTAAAACGTCAAATTGTTTTGCGAGCAATACAACATTTTTAAAAGAATGTTCCGAATCACATACCAGCTACCATTGTAACCTGTACTGAGACGTTACCATCATGCCTGACGTACAAACGGAGGGGGGGAGTTTAGGGCTTGGATCTGTAATTGTAATATAAATAATGTACCAACATTAACTTCCTCTAAACGAGCTTTAAAATATAACTTTGTTCATTTACAAAACAAAATGAAAGGTTCGATCTTTTTTTTTCGACAATTTTTTAATGTTTGGTGAGTAGTACGTTATTCCCATTTAAATACAGTTTTTTTTATCAGAACGTCTTACTACTTGTTCACGTTATTCACACTCGCTCCGGTGGCCGCATGGTCTAAGGTGTTACTCTCACAATAGACTGAACTGCCAAAGGGGATCAAGGTTTCAACTAGATTGGGTGCATTAAGGGGGGGGGGGTCTTTCCTAAGTGGTTTTCAACCCTCCCTCCACGAAAATGTGGATGCACTTCCTCTAGATTAAAATTTCCTAATCTCCAACACACCAATATAACTAGTACATAGGCGTACAATCTGAACGGGTTGTGACAACAGGTTTAGGGATGACGAAGGAAGTATTTTAGAGGTGATCTACTCGTATTAGCATGGAAGGAGAGTGGGAAAACCATTTAGAGAGTGACGCTATCCTTATCAGTGCAACTTTTCCACTTACCTACCACCTGACTGCTGACTTTGCCGTTCTTACTGACGACATAGAGGTCGAGCCCTGTGAGTATGAGGGCATGGTCCCAAGTGCAGAGGGTCAGAATCCCCAGGAGGGTCCTCGCCGTGCTGCCACGTGCAGAAGCTGCTGAGGAACCTGTCGATGTCATGAGGACGCTGTAAAGACGTGGGGTCGGCGTGGAGGATCTCCACACGTTTCAGGACGAAGTTCACTTGACGCCCCAGAGACGGGTCGTGGTACAGCAGTTGGACCTGAGACAGAGTCAAGTACAGGATAGTTTCAACAATCGACCAAGTCCACCATTTACCAGGTTGATTAGGACGGGTCGTGGTACAGCAGTTGGACCTGAGATAGAGTCAAGTACAGGATAGTTTCAACAATCGACCAAGTCCACCATTTACCAGGTTGATTAGGACGGGTCGTGGTACAGCAGCTGGACCTGAGACAGAGTCAAGTACAGGATAGTTTCAACAATCGACCAAGTCCACCATTTACCAGGTTGATTCGTCACAAAGGTTTCCACGCAAGCTGAAAAGAACCGTATATTGGTGCTTAAAATCTATTCAGTGTAGGAATTGTTTTCTGAAAGGCCTTTTTCCCTACCAGAAAGCTAGTATATAGTAGGATTTTGGTAGGAAGAAAGAGCTTTCAGAGAGTAATTCTTACCGTGAATGGAGTATAAATACAATTTCTATTTTATATACAGGTTTGTTTCAAAGTGTAACCAAGCAAGAAGGATTGGCCCTCGAATCCTTAAGGAGATTCGAGGATTAATTTGTTTTAGAGCTCTAATTTACTGCTTATTGTTGATTCAAAACCAATTATAGTTATAGGGTGAGCTCAACAACCAGACCCCAGACCAGTAATTTAACACTTAACTGAATGTATGAACGTTATAATGAATGTATTATAAGAAAGAATGTTAATATTTTGTTACTATTTGTATTTTATATTATTATATTATTTTTTTAATTTCCTCTTGTGGTCATAATTTTATACAAGATTCAAATTCATAAAATAGTGGGTTCAATCCAACCCTATTAAACAATTGTCAATAAAACTATAAACATAATGACTGTGTTTGTAAAATTTAAGATACAATTAGGAACATTATGATTGTATTTAAAGATTTTAATTTGAAATAGTTTTAATTCAAATAATTTTTTTTAGAACTACGTCTTACTACCCATTAAGATTATGCACCTATGTACTAATTACATTAATTTCGCACCCGCATTCACGTGGAAGGAGAGTGGAAAACCATTAAGGAAAAAACGTTCTTGGTGCACCCGAACGGGTTTTGAACACCGACCATCAGTAGTGACGATGTAGACCGTTAAGGCAATGTATCGGATCACTTTAAGTTACTAAAGGCATCTTTTCATAACAAAAGCCTATTATTAAGTAAATCCCAGCCGTCCCCGGTATCGACTCACCGCATTGATCATCGCCAAGACGACCCTGATCAGCTCTCGCTCCGTGTCCGTCGGGAAATTCAGGGCCATGTGTCGGAACAGGTCCTTGTCCACGAAAACCGCGGTCTCCACGTAGATCGGAGGCAGCAAAGACCTTCGCCGCCGTCTACTGGTCCGAGCGTCCTGACACTTTTGGTCGTCGGTTGACGAATGCCGTCTTCTGGAGGTGACATCGGCGCGTTCATCCCCCTCACACGCATTCACTTCACAGTCGCTCACGTGAGAAACCAAAGGTAGGGGTCCGCCGTTGTGTTTCTCGAACCTGTCGTCATCTTTGAAGACAGAGTCCTCTGACGTCCGCTCATGAGAGCAGAGTCTGTTATAACTCTCCCTGGTGCGGTTATCCGACTCGGACACAAGGCGCGGACTGAAGTTCTTACCGATATCTTTCCGGAACAAAGGTTTTATCGGGGGTCCACGTATCTGATTACTACCGAAGGTTCCTCTGGACCTCTTCTTCCTCCGTGCGAGGCTCCTTTGCTGCCCAAAATGGCCGTGACCTTGAGGAGTCCATTGCATGACGACATGAGGAATATTCTCTGAGCTGTTGTGAAACCGTTGGGGCAGAGGGTTGATGATGAAATACTTACTGTCGGGCGTGGAAATCACCCCTCTCTGTAATAAATAAACACATACAAAATTTTAAAAAACAAATTTGAGACAAAAAATGTCTGCACTTAAAAAAAATATATATTCAGGGACTGAAGAGTCCCCCTAAAATCAATGTTGCCGAGTCTATAGTCTCTAGCGATAGTACATGGACCTAAAATGGATTGTATTTTGACAGGTAGGATACTTCTTTCTGGCATTATATCGATAAGCCCTGTAATTTTCATTTAAAAAAATAATAATTAATGTAAAATTTGTTACTAGATAGCAGGGCCACGGGATGTTACTTTTAGAAAATATCCTTAAAATTGGATTGTACACGTGTTGAAATTATATCAAAAGTAGTATCCAGATCGTAAAGTTGGCAACACTGCCTAAAATTCACAGCATTATTCCAGTAAAATTAATAACCACCGTATTTGTCAGTCGTACAAACAGCTTCAAAGAAATATAATTATGTAAGACGAGTCTTACAACAAAATAAAGAAAAATAGATAGATAAAAACTTATTTAAAATAAGATTTGAACTAGTATGAGTAGTAGCACCAAAGAACATATAAATACACTAAATTAGTCATTTAATTTTATTTATTTTTTTGTTGGTAATGCAAACTGAAAATTACTAAGAATAATTTATGATTTTATACACCACACCACAGTAAAATTAAAATAAATAACTAATTATAATAGAAAAAATTATCCCTTTAACTTGCGCTCCTTGACATACCACCTAATCAACTGTAAATCCTTTCTGTGTGCTATGATATCTATTATTATTTTTTAGTCGATTATATACACACGTCCATCACAGGCTCTGCCTTTAAATATGGGTGAAGAATGACTCTAAGCACGGGACGATCATTAGGGGCTGAGTAGTTCAGTTGTAAAACATTGGCGCGCTAAGCCTAAGGTCTCGGGTTTGATTCCCGTGTCCAGGCGTATTTTTTAAATTTATTCCAAATAATATGATTCAGTTACGGTTGATTTCTTTTATCCCCCCAAGCTTCGCCTTTCATACATACGTAATTGTATAGAGTCTTTTTTTTTTATCTTATGTGTGTGTGTGAAAATATTGCTACATGGGCCAACTGAAGTAAATATTAACCGAATAAAATGTTAAACAAGCAAACAAACAAGATTATCTAATTCTCTTTCGGTATTTCTTTTTTTTATTATTATTTTTAGTGATAAAACTAAGTGGAAAGTAAGTAGACATTAAATGAACATAGTCTGAGTGCTATCCATCACGTTTCAAGCGGCAATGTAATTGCCATTAGTTGAACTTCGCACTTCCTGAGGCACTGACCTTACCTCCCCTCTTCTGCCGTTCAGATGGCTAAGATAAAAACAAAAAAATCTGGAATTAATTACCCCTAGGTGTAACATCATCTAACCGCTAGCGCCTGAAACGGTGGCGGCCGACACTAGAGGTAGCAGCTCTGCCTCGTGCCGCGCCATGTTATCAGCCATTGTTTTGTACCATGCTCAGTCAGAGATGACTGATAGCGAGTGGGAACGGGGGGGGNGCTCGCAATAGAGAAAAAGATCCGAGAATTACTTCTGTAGACGTCCTATCAGTCTTTATTTTTCTCCATTTTGTGTTTTTTTTATGGTTTCCTCTTTTAGGAAGTTGCGCTGCACATTCCACAACACCCCCTGATGAGTTCCGTTAGAATGAAACCTAGGTCGGGGGGGATTGGGCGGCTATAATTGATTTACTTCGAGAGGCAGCCATTGCCTTTTTGTACAGTGACAGCCGTGTAAGGTGTGAAATGTGTTCTTCTTTTCATTGTAAGAGCCATATTGTGTTTGTTCTTTTTATAAATGTTTCCATCCACCTTTCCTGTACTTTCTTACAAATACAATTCTGTAGCTTCATTATCCTTCTATAAGCTGGTGGGTCTACCAATCCTCCTATTCAGGGGCTAGGGAAGGAACTATGGGGTGAACCCAGGAGAGTCCCATGGACGTAGTAGACTAGTGTCACAATAGCATTTATTTAATCTTTGTAGGCTTACATTGTTTTTAACTTGTGTCTATTAATCATGTTTCTAATACAGGAGCATATTTCGCACACTGCGGCAACCCGTGACTTCAAGGTACGGTTCAAATCCCGGCATGACCTCTAGTGTCGGTACATGATTTAACTTGTTCTCCCTTATGGAATTATCGGAACATGAATTCGACTGCTGGTTCACAATAAAAAGATCTGCGATCGTATCCTGGGCTGGGCTCGTGTGTCGTTTTCCCTTACTCCCTCCAGGCTAGAGTTAATATAGCCGGGTATAAAATGTAATAATGTTGTTGAAGGGGATTTCCTAGGTATATGAGATATTGACAATTAGATGTGCTCAGGTTAAATGTCGACAAAACTTTTACCGGGATGAACACAAACTATATTCTATGACCCTATACATATATAGACTTGTAAACTTAGTTTAAAAATTGACATTTTTCCTCTCTTAAATTTTAAAGAACACATATTTCTGTTGAGCTAAATGTCCGGGAAACGAAATGTAACTGCTATAGGAGTGTAAAGGGGGGGTGGGGGGGGTCACAGCACCAATTGTAATGCTATTTGTATTTTACTCCTCCCATGTTTGTTCTGCTACTGCCGAACAGCTCCACCCAGGAACGCTATAAGCCGACTTGCTTCCTTGCGTTTAGATGTAAACCAACAATCACGTTATATCCAGTTTAGGAACGAACCAATATGAGAGAGGATTGCCCTGCAGACAGCTTTGTGGGACGTCAGAGGGGATAACCATCTCTCTAAGAGGTTATCACCATTTCTCTCAGAGGGGATCACCATCTCTCTCAGAGGGGATCACCATCTCTCTCAGAGGGGATCACCATCTCTCTCAGAGGGTATCACCATCTCTCTCTTATCAAGCCGTTACTCCTAAGAGTTTCGTAGGAAGGGACTTTAAGAGAATACAAACATATTTTTCAAGGTCAGTATTTGATAATATTTTACTATATTATTATTTTTATTTATTGATAATATATCAAAAGTGGGAGCTGCAGATCAGATGACTTGACGTGTGAATAGGTAAAAGTATATTTAGTAACTTTTCTAGATGTAAGATATAAAAATTGAACTGTAAATATAAAAATAAAAACAAGAAAGGAAGGGGAGTGTCTCACCACGCCACCACACAGACCCAGCGCCGCCCTGTCTCCCGCTCCCGAGGCGTGGTAGTAGCAGTGGGGCTCCACCGATTCCGGGGGCAGAGGGGTGGTGAAGTTCCCCCAGCGTCGCAGCGCCACGAAGTTCGGGTCCAGCAACGGGGGGCTGGCCCGCAACTGGAGTTGGAATCTACGTCCCAGAGACGCCGCCTCCAAGACCACCGCCCGGGGCGAGCGCCGCCTCCGACGCCGCCGTAAAGGAAGGGGTGGCAGGTCAGGGCGCACCACCGCGAACGTGGGAGCTGAAAACATCGGAGTCTTGTCAGTATATTTAGCCGAAAACATCAGGCACTGGGCATAGCCTATTGGTAGCGGGGTCGTTAGCACCTGAGAAAAACAGTTGAAGCGCTATTATTTGGAATAAAGATTAATATTAATATCGCCCTTCCCCTCCGTACTTTATGTCTTACCACCATTTCCGGGCCTATCGTATAGTTATGCTTATGAGGTTTTGAGAGTAAGATAAAATCTAGGGAAAATGTACCCACATTTGCGTGTAACGAGCGTAGGAAAACACACATTTCAGTATAACCGGTCGGGTTTCGAAACTAGGCCTCCCTGTAAACGGCAAACCAGACGAGGCGATACTGACGCCTTCGTTTTATTCGCCAGAGCTCCTTATTTAGGGGTGGGGGGGAGATGAGCACGAGTTAAGATTAGTATTTCTTTTTATAGTTTTTATAAGAAAAACTTTTTTATACCAAAGTCCACTATGCTCATAACGGATAATCAACAACTGTTGATATCCCAAAGAATAGAAAATTAAAATAAACATAGCTACTGGAGTAATAATTTAATTATTTTGCCATAAGAAATATATGTTTTTTGCCCTAAATAGTCCTCCCTTGTAAATGAACGGACCTTGCCTACCGTTCCCTCCCATTGCACAGTAATTATCTTTGAGTGTGGCTGAATAGCGAAGCTTGTACAACTGTAATTACCCGAGTTGGTGTCTCCAAAGAGATATTTCCACTCTGTGGCCGTCAGTAGATCTTGCAGGTTGGACTCTGTCAGCTGGAACAAACAATGTTCCCTCTTTGTCAGTTATTTATAATTTGTTTTACAAAGCAATCAGCAGACATTTATTTTAGTTATCAATAGTGAAATACGAGTGGGAGTTACAGATAGTTAACAACAATTTGATTTGATTTTACTAAGGTACTGGTTTATCCTTAATATTGATAAATTACCTAACTAAGGTATATACCTAATAAATGATTACGCACACTCCTTTTATTCTTAAAGGTCTTACCATGACTAATTACACTATGACCCTATTTTATAAGCTACAACATAGTGGAACCAATCAAGAGAAGGTTTACTACCTTTAAATCTAAACGAAATAAATATTTATGTAGATAATTCAAATAATGTTTATTTTATATTCTCACTAGAATCATAATTTAGTCAATAACAAATTTATTTCTTTAAAATATTGTAACTTATTTAATGAGTGTGTTATCTCTGTGAATAAATTAAAATTACTTGTCTGGTAGAATTTTGGACCAAATAATTATTAGTAAATAAATGACCATTCCTTGAAAATTCCTGTTTTTGAGGAAAATGGGTGTTATTATACTGCAAAAAAATTAATTGCAGATCTGGTCTAAATAATAATTTCATACACCTATATTTTTCATTTGTATGTGGATGAAAAGAGAATAGGTTTTTAAATTATTTTTTAAAGTAAGTTTGTATTGAATTTCTTGTATAGGTTTGTTTTGAATTTTTACAATAATACCTAACAAATGTGGGTTTTATTCTTGTGTGCATCCATTGTTTTTTTTTTTTTT
>CABFWO010004987.1:43478-55047 GCA_902155825.1 Timema genevievae
TTTTTTGCTAACCAAGTTTTGAAATGTAAGTCGAAGGTCAAATCTTCCCGTCTGGCAATCAATTTATAACACACGTAACCATTATTTAGTCCTTGACGTTTTATCTCGTTGTAATTATCTATGACAAGTATACAAATGCAATTCTGATACACAATATAGATAAAAAAATATTATATAAACTCATACAAGACTGAAACCCGCCGCGGTGGCCGCATGGTCTAAGGCGCTACTATTGCAGTAGACTAGACTGCCGATGACGGGGAGATCAAGGTTCGAATCTTAGTCGAATGTACTGAGGGTGGTTTTCCCCTCTCCCTCCACGCAAATGCGGGTTCACTTCCTATAATTATAACCCTCCCAATCCCCGTAACAGTCAACGTAGTTAGTACATAAGTGTATAACCCGAACGGGTATTAAGACGCGGTGATAAATAAATAAAAAATACATTTAATGGCGTCGTATATCTTTTACAAACGACTATTTCCGGGAACCCTAATATTCACACACCGGAACCTTTTGATTAAAATCAATCATTTAGCATTGAATGGAGATCTTTTTATTTTTAGTTTGAAGTATTCAGCGGCGGCCCAAATCATACCGGGATATTTTCTGACGTCTCTGCGGCCCATTTACTAAATGTGTCACACAAAGTGACAACCTTGCTCTCGTTAAAACAAAACACTATCTGAAAAATAACAATACAAGTTTCTGTTGAACAATTCGATGACCTCCAATCACACACACAAACACACGCGTGACGTAGGGAGAATGACTGACGTGTAACATACTTTCCTGTTACTGGCCTTTATATATATATATATATATATTTAAGGGCCTTTATTAAAATAGTTGTTATTAAATAACAAAAAGTTCCGCTCATTTATTGACGTTTTAGGGGTTTGCTAGTAGAACTTCAATACATCTCAAGTCAGGGATGGATCTGTGACCTTTTTGCATATTCTGTCAATTATTTATCTTTTGTTTGTACCTCCTTTCCTGCGAACCTAATCTGTCAGAATATATTTCGGGTAAGGATAGGTATGGCAGCAAAATATATCTGTGGATTTGTAATTTATAGAAGGCTTTGGTTTTTAGGGTTTATTAATAGCACTATACAAAAATGTGACGTTAAAAAGATGTAACAAAACGATATAAAGACTTTGACATAGAAGCTAATGAGAGAACTGGCTTAGTAAGGAATACCTAACTGATAGCTCGACTGGCACCTCCACAGATGCAAACCCGGTACCTTGGGCATGATGGTTGCCCTCCAGTACAAGTACCAGATGACCCGATGTTCTAATCCGCGCAGTCGCAAAACGGGCAGAGTGACCCCTCTGAGTAGATATTATTTTGTCAGCCCTGATAGCTCTAAAACAAAACAATTTATACTCCAAATCGCCCCAATTGCAGAAACAACGAGAACAAGTTGTTTTGATTTGTCAGCGGTTTCGTCCTAATTTTTACTAACTAATAACACGTAAACTAGACCAGTTCTTTCGCTCGCTCCTTTAAACACTGTTATGCTAGTTTTAAACAAGCATCCCGTTCTAGGACAGAGTGATTACATACTACATATTTACTATTTCAACAACTAAATGTTTCAAACCAAGTTTAAAATAACAAAAGATTGACAATTATCTACATACCCTTGACTTATTCAATAAAATAAAATAAAATAAAATAATATCCTTAAGATGGCTACCATTATATGCGTTACCATGTTGAATGCGTTTCTCGAGTCTTGACATGGCTTTGAGCGATGTCTCTTCTTGTTGAATTGCTTCAACTCCCAACTCAATTATTTCTTTAAGTTCCTGAATTGTTCTCGGGGGAGTCACGTAAACAAACCCCGACAAGATAAAGTCCGGTGAACGTGATGGCAAAGCGATGTCCCCATATCATGAAACAAGGTGCCCAGGGAACATTTTGCTGGAACCACATGTTGTTTGTATCCATACCCGAAAGGTCCAATATCAATGGAGGTGGTTTTTTAAAATGTGTTTCCTGGGCACATCGTTTCACGATTTGGGGACATCGCCTGGCCACCACGTTCATCGGACTTAACAGCTCCGGACTGTTTCTTGTGTGGTGGCAGTTGAAGCAATTCAACAAGAGACATTGCGAAAAGCATGTCAAGATTAGAGAAACACAATAAGGTCATGCATAATATAATAGTGACCATCTTAAGGAAAATTAAAACAAATTCGAGGGTATGTAGACAATTATCAATCTTTTGTTGTTATTTTAAGCTTAATTTGAAGCATTTAGTTGTTAAAATAGTGAATATATAATTTATTAAATGTATCAACACTTTCTGCCCCATCCTGTATAATACTAAACTATCAACCATTTTTTAGCCAGGTTGTTGACATTAGTGACTCTGAGTCAATGTTTTTAAAAAAGAACCTTATTATATGTTTCAATCAACTACACTTCTACCGTAAATACGGCCTACATATTATTTTTATGTTTTGTAGAAGTCTTAATGAAAGAGTTACAACCGTTCCCCAGCAGTGTTTATTTGACAACAATGAGCTGCTAACACAAATAACAGATATGTTTCTAATCAAACAAGTTACTATCCCAGATTAGTCCAGACGCAACCCTTAAAAAACCTAATCTAGATCAAAGTGTAGGTAAGTTAAAAAAAAAAAGCACCTTGTGTTTGGACAAGTTGCGAGTGGGGGCGAATACTCGCATATTATAAACTGTCTGATTCCTGCGATACTGCACGGTCTAGTTCACTCACTGCCCGTCACGCGCTGGTACGCCTTCATTTGTTTTCATAAAAATGTTTAGCGAATATCGTACAATGGTAAGTCAAGGCACCACAACACGGCTGAGTGGAATGTTTTGTACTTTCTCCGCTTCTTTGCAATGTCGCCACCGAACACCACATCGCATTAGTGTTCTCTATGCATTACTATTCTCCTTGGCGAAAACAAACAGTCACCAATTATAAAGTGTTTTTTAATATAGTTTGTTTTTTATCCACCGTGAGATCTGTTAGAAACGGATAGATCTCAGGAGTTATGTTTTTAAAACCTTTGTTAAAAACTCTTGTTTCTGGTTATAAATAACAATGATTAGAATCTTAACGTCAAGAGAAGTATGATTTAGTGGAATGTGCTATTGTTGGAGTGATAGTCCCGCATTCATTGCGACAAAAAAATATTGAAGAGAAAGTTAATGTCTGAGTGAACGCAGATGTTATATTTATACATAACAAATAACTAATAGAAAATAGTGCAGAGCACAAATTGCACAATTCACATGAAAAATAGGCCTAAAACGGTTTAAAATTAAAGGAAGTTATTAGAGTCTCAAGTAGATAGATTGTACTTTATTAATATAAAATGGTCTAACCTCTTTTCATTAATAGATAATCTCTCAAAAAAAAATACTTAAAAAAAGGTTTCACTCAAAAAACACCAGGTTAGTTAAATCGTATATTTTAAAACAAATTAACGTAAATTAATTTGTACCTGTACTATTGAAGTTTATTACAGTTTAAATTTACAATACAATAAATTTTACAATTTAGAATTTTAATATCAATTTTGCAATGTTATTTATAAAGTTAACAATATTATCTTCTTGAGCAGAGCTTTAAATGGAAACTTTACATATTTAATTTAACAATTTTATTTAATGGCGAGCGATGAGTGTAGCCTACATTGAAATAGATACTACACAAGACTGTTTGGTATTTGAGGACATTTGAATGGTAAGAGAAGCTAATAAAAATATATCGATGTTCATGTATTAGATTTGCAGAGAGTAATATATTAAATAATTGAATAATGTTATGTGATTAGTTTTATAGGAATTTGTTAGTCTGTAGCTTATTGCTTTTTTTTAAATATATAATTATATATATTATATACATACTATTATATATATGTAGATTAAAAAACGAAATATATAATTCAAAAAGTTTCTGATCAACGTTATGTTACTATAATTTTGATATTTATTGAGTTAATTAATTAATTTTGATATTTTTGTCCTAGAAAATATATTATTGATAAATTCATTTTAATCTTATATTAGATCTAGTTTGATTTTCATTTGGTTCCGATTTTATTATCGACATGAATATTGTGATAGAATTATTTCTCAGTAATATAATCTAAAACTTAACATTCCTCCATTTACATTTTGTAGTCATTGGCGCTAAAACGAAGAACATTCGTTAATAACAAGCAAGTATGTCTACCACAACTTCTTGTGCACTACGCACTGCGCACTACGCACTACGCACTACGCACTACGCACTATTCGTTATCAGTTCTGCGTTACGTCTAAATATAAACCAATTCTTAAGTTATCAGCCGGCTGAGTATAAGGTTTCCTTTAATTTATTACCGCAAGGAAGTATTTCTCTGTTACTTCACGCGAAGCCGGATAAGGAACGCAATTTACGAAAGTCACGATTATATTTTGGCCTGTTACGTAACAAAAGCCCCGGAAAGATCGGTGCATAAAACAAGGAAATGCAGTCTTTTTGCCGCCTTAAAGCTTAATAGCTTTAGCGATTTCTATTATTTACTCATTTCACTTCCTTTACCATTGTCTTACTCTCCGTTCAAGCTATCAGAATTTAATTGCAACCAATGGGGCAGAGAAAAGGAGGTGGAATCTAGAGGGAGTGTGCCAGTATTTTCGTGAAGGTAGAGAAAGAATACCAACCAACAATAAAAACACTTCAGTACACCTAACCAAGACACTAAACTTGATCTTAAGGTGGCCGCCTCGGTCATCAAGAACTGCTTGAGCAGAGATCCATCTGGAGAACTTACAAATCTAACTAAACAATTTTCTTTAATGGTGGACGGTGATTGTGGCCAGTGTTTTGACAGTTTTTATAGCAACACTTTTTTTTTTCAAAATAAACCAAATATTTCTCCAGTAGAAACTTTTAGTTTAATTTTTTTTCACACGGTAAATATCAACAGCTTTTAAATATTTGTCATGGGTGGTTTTTTAACAAATTTTTTTTTTACCAATTTTAACGAAACTTGGCATAAACATTCTTAGAACTTATGTCGAGTTGTACGGTTTTTCTATCTGGTTATTACTTATTAGTTTCAAAATGGCGCTCCAAAGGTCTCAAGCGATTTGAATGTATTATTCTTAGCAATCATTCGATTACCTCGGGCGTATTTATCTAAATATTGACCCTGCGAGACTGACGTCTTAAACCACGCGAACAACGACTATTATCTATTAATATCATATACCATTGAATCAAGTATTCATTTGTGTTCTGCCTAACTTGATCACCAAAGAGAAATATTGACTTTAAATACAAAGAGAAATTACAGGATATAATATTTTAACTTGTAATCCAAGGAAAAATTACAGGATATTTCAACTTGAGCTCCAAGGATAAATAAGAGAAAATATTATTTCATCTTGAAATCCAAAGAGAAATATTGACTTTAAATATAAAGATAAATTACAGGATATAATATTTTAACTTGTAATCCAAGGAGAAATTACAGGATATTTCAACTTGAACTCCAAGGAGAAATAAGAGAGAGAAGATATTATTTCATCTTGAAATCCAAAGAGAAATATCAAGACAGAAGTAACAATAAAAACACTATATAGTTCTTAACATGACGTGCTTAGAAATTTTTGAGCTAAGAGAGCGAGGTATTCCGTTCTCATAACTAGTAACCTATTTCGGATAAAACGAGTGGTTTTATATATAAACAAAGAGAAAACAATACTGTCCTTATCTTGCATTCCCTTTCATCCCAATAATATTGCTGATAATAGCAATGTGGTGTTATTGGTGGGGACATACGAGGCCTTCATCCTGCCTTGATATGTAGGGATGGCGTGCAGGCCTTATCAGCGGTCCCTGCTCGTGCACCGTGGAGAGCCTTGGGCCACTATTGCCAACATTGTTCATATTAATATAACCTAGAATCGCACCGTGTCAGCTATGACGGGGATATGGAAATGAGCCGTCTGTCTGTGTGCGAGTGTGAGTGAGAGAGTGCGTGAGTGGAGGGGACAAGTGATCTCTCCCCGCAGACCTTGGGGGGAGCGACCCTTCCTTTTGGTGCTTGACCCTCTCCACAAGAGACACGCCATCAGTCTGCAGGTAGCGTCAATACAACAACAATAATAATAGCATGTCTGGGCAACATCCCTCGTAGCTCAATTTATGGAAATATGAGCCCGTACTAATGTGACATTGTCGGTGGACGCCCGAATGTACTAATAGTACTTCCTTTCCGTGGAGGCTCTTTCCATGTCCTGATGAGATGAGGTGATGGTGATAGTATGAGGGTGATAGTAAGAGGTAGCCTCCAGACCAGGTTCTTTGACGGACCCCCCCCCCCCCACCTACCGCTAAGATTAAGGGCAGTGTGATCCTCTACATGATTAAAGATAAAATAAGTCAATTTAAATGATAACACAAAAGTAATATTTATATTTATTAAAAAAAACTATATGGATTTACATAGTAAAAACTTACAATAATATCAAAAATTATCTCTATGTATGTTTTTTAGCTTTCGTCGAAGATAATTTTTCAATAACTTTAGTAAAATCAACCTGCTCAAATAATTTTCGATTCACAACATTGCTAAGATGATTAAGCCGTTCTTGATAAGTTGTGATTATTTACCATGTTTTCAATGAATTTGCCAGGCTGATGAACGATCTTTAAGCTGAAGAAACAGTAACTGGTAAGGTATAAAACAATTTAATGGTGAGGTAGATATTGACAAATACACCTTCCAGCTTTTCGTCGTAAATTGAGTTCAGAATTCCAATCGGGCTTCTTTTAGTGCCGACAATTGTCTAGTGAGTACTTTTAAGTTGAAGGATTTCATGCTGTAAGTCCTCTGACAGATATTTCTCATATGTATTTACAAGTTTTGCTTGTTTTGAAGTAAGTTGACCATATTCTGAGTTCTGGAAGTTCAAAAAGAGCGGGAATAATTCACAAACTATGGTATCTGATGCTTCAAATCTTGCCTTTAAATCATTGATAATGAAAGCTAATACTGGGTAAACTAAGAACATTTTGAAATCTTGTTTAGGTTCTTTAGAAATGTTTCTGTTTTCGGGGAACTGAAGTTTACACTCTTACTTCGGCAATTATCTTTGCCTGTTGAACAACACTTTACCACGAGTCACGTAAGTGCTGCATCTGTTGCACTAAGTGCGGTCTCGACATCAAGGGACATTCCTTTACTTTGTATGACAACGTTCTTGTTGTCAATAATTGCTAAAAAAATTGTGCCGAAACATTTCCATTAGCAAACTTTTAGAAGAATGGTTACTTCAGACATGTTACTTCCTGGAGGGATAGTTAAAATTTTATTTTAAGGGGGAAAAAAAATGGTAATATTTATTAATATTAAAGACCCGCCACGCTGCCCCCCTCCTCCCTAGTCCTGGGCCCTCAGGCTAGAGCCCTGTCAGCCCACCCCCACCCCCTATTTGGGGACCATGACCGCAGTCATTACTTTGTATACTATTTTAGAAACGTTCACCAAAGAGAGAAGGCGAGACTGCTAGCACTAGACGAGAGACAATTACATTCCTGACATTCCTACAGTAAAATACTGTACATGGACTGTTATTTACAATGTTTCCTACAGTAAAATACTGTACATGGACTGTAGTTTTCAATGTTTCCTACAGTAAAATACTGTACATGGACTGTAGTTTTCAATGTTTCCTACAGTAAAATACTGTACATGGACTGTAGCTTTCAATGTTTCCTACAGTAAAATACTGTACATGGACTGTAGTTTACACTGTTTCCTACAGTAAAATACTGTACATGGACTGTTGTTTTCAATGTTTCCTATAGTAAAATACTGTACATGGACTGTAGATTACATTGTTTCCTACAGTAAAATACTGTACATGAACTGTAGCTTACAATGTTTCCTACAGTAAAATACTCTACATGGACTGTAGTTTACAATGTTTCCTACAGTAAAATACTGTACATGGACTGTAATTTAGAATGTTTGGCCGCTGTTTCGTCCCTAGCAGTATCCGTGTGCTTTATTGACTATGTCCGTTATTGAGAAGTTGTATCGCCGTAAGAGCCCATGTTATTTGGCCGGGGAAATTCAAACTGTCCGCTAAAGAAACAAGAATCCGCCTTTGTTGGAATATTCGGGCTACTAGCACCTGGGACTCGCGGGAGGATGTACGGCTGTCCGCTCGCCGGTGCTGGGACATCTGGGCTACTAGCACCTGAGACTCGCGGGAAGATGTACGGCTGTCCGCTCGCCGGTGCTGGGAGATCACTATTATTACTATTATTACTACCTTGACACTCTGAACGGGCGCGCGGTAACGCGATGCGAAGGAGGCCACATCGGGAACGCATGCAAGAGTCGGATTGTTTGGGTCACTAGTTCTCGCGCGCAGGAGGATTTAGGTTAAGTGGCAAACGTTTTGTTTCGCCAGGCTGTTTTTCCAGACGGATGCTCATGTACGTAACACCCATTCCCCCTCTTGGTGTCTTACTACCCATCCTAGATATCCACATATTTACCACCACTAGAGAAGGGAAGAGTAAGAGGGAATATAGAGGAAGTGTATACCGCATTCTAATAATGCGATAGGGGGGAAACTCATTAGCAAAAAACTAATAACCTTGGTCTACCCAAACGGGATAAGAGCCTGAACTATCCAACCAGGCGAGACTGACGGCTTGTCCGCCACGACCACCAGTGGAGGCTCAAATGAGGATAGAGGCTCAAATGAGGATACGTCTCTTAATTAGTTGTATATCCAGGCTCAATCGGCGAAGGGTCTCTCGTTTGATTCCCGTGGAGGGAAAGAACCTCGTCATTGCTTGTATTAGCTCGCGTTTTTCAAAGCTCGTCTATTGAACGTTCCCCTCGTGCCAAGTATCTCAAGGCTCGTCTATTGAACGCTCCCCTCGTGCCAAGTATCTCAAGGCTCGTCTATTGAACGCTCCCCTCGTGCCAAGTATCTCAAGGTTCGTCTATTGGACGTTCCCCTCGTGCCAAGTATCTCAAGGCTCGTCTATTGAACGCTCCCCTCATGCCAAGTATCTCAGAGTTCAAGGTCCGTCTACCGGCGCGTTAAAGTCTCCGTGAAGGATCCACATGAATGCCGGCGAGCTTCCGGCCGAGACTTTTTTGTCGCTGTTTTATTTCTGGCGGAGGTTGACGGGTCTCCGTTCCGCGCATGCTCAGATGAGCNTGGCGGAGGTTGACGGGTCTCCGTTCCGCGCATGCTCAGATGAGCTCACGGGCTATTAACATCGCGTTCGTTCTCTCTGTCTTGCACATCTACATCCGCAGACGAGGGTCGGCGAGGACTCGCGGCTTCGTCGTCACGTGAGGTTCGTTTCTCCGGCTAGAGTTTTACTTAAACTTCACACACCGATTACTTAGGGTCAGTCTCACAGTCAGACTTAGTACGTCTCAACGGCGGTACTACACTAAATACAGGACTAAGTCTACCTAGACCAGTATTGAATGGGCCAGTCTCATATGCAAAACCGGGGGCCCATTCCATTAGAATTCAGGTAGGTGTCGCCCTGTATTTAGTTTTGTGTCATCCTTGAGGCGTACTCAGTCTGACTATGAACCTTTAAAATAATACAACAGACGTTTAAAAATACTGGATTATTTAAGAAGTTGTTTGATATTTTTTAGTATCGTTTTCAACTAAATGTAGGAGACAATTATTGTCAGATTTCTAAACAGTTAAAAAAAATACAAAGTTAAAAAAAAATTAACGACCCTTTAAGTGAAAATCTATGCTTCCGAGATTAAATCAAAAGGTTAGAAACCTGAATCTAACCTTCCTTTAGCGTCACAGCAAAACATTTTAGATAAAGTGGGATTGTTTTATGAGGTTTTATGTGAGTTATCACACATTAAAGAACAATTTTAAACTTTTTAACTGGTCAGAACTTTCACCTACATTTTGGTGAATTCAATATTTAAAAAAATATTCAATAGTCTGGGATTTCTAAACACCTGCAGGATCTCAGCGCTCGCCCATGTAGCGCCTTTAAAGAGCTAATGGAATAAAGAAGTAGAAGACCCGATTTATAAAACTGAGATGAACAGCCATAGGGCTCGTTGTGCTGACCACATGACACCCTCTATCCGCCAAATGTTGGCACTACCACCGTTAGCGGCGGCGGGCGCTCGGTCGGCTCCCACCATGGAGGTACTTATAGAAATATTTTTTTTGGTCAAAATAAATCAAATATTGTATCTTGTTATCGCCGCGTCTTACTACCCGTCCTGGTTATACGCTTAAGTACTCATTATTACGGTAATGGTTTTAGCAATAAGGGAGGTTATATTTATAAGAAGTGTACCCGTATTTGTGTGGAGAGAGAGAGTGGAAAACCATTTTAGGAAAAACCACCTTTAGTATACCCGGCCGAGATTCGAACCTTGATCTCCCCGTCATCGGCAGTCTAGTCTACTGCGAGAGTAGCGCGTCAGACCACCGACGAAGGTATACATCAACTATTGCTCCAGTGGAAACCTAGAGTTTAAAATTTTTTTCCAATGTTGATAACAACAGTTGTTGAATTTCTATCATGAGCATTAGTTGATAAACTTTTTTTAAATGAAGAAAAAAAAGTTGTCATTAAATTCCAGGATATCCTCGGGACAGATATTCAACAACTGTTGATATCATCGTGTGAGGAAAATTATACTTTTTGTTTATCTTGGTCAATAAAACGTTTTGTTATAAAAAAAAACTGCAAAAAACCCTTGTCTTAAATCGCGTTCCCTACAACCCCACCTTATATCCGGCCCCTGGTTCGAGTACCGAAATGTTATTATAACACCTGTTGGATGGTTTATCTGACCACGCGGTCACAGAGGCGGGAATTCATTGTTCGCTTTGGATCGTTAGGCGACAGCTCTTCCCCACATGTGTGTGAGTGTGTGAGTGTGTGACGCGTGTAAATAGTGTAGCAAGGTCACTATCCAGCCGCGACAAGTCGCTCACTCCAACATGTCACGCGCGCTACAAGGTTGACGATCATGTGCATGTATCGTGACGGGGAAACAATCGACTATCAGATGTACAACAGTCGAAACTTGGTATTTTTACGAGTTTTTAGACCACGGAACGTTAGGTATAAGGTACTTTACCCCTATTGGGACTCGAACCAGGGACACAGGTGTCAACACTGCCCGTACTGATGTTATATTGTTTGTTCACTGTCCTCCGAAACGAAGACCCCCGCTCTTCATTCATTGGTCACGACCATTCGACGGTAAAAAATTGTATTGCACACTTTTAACAAGTGTAAAATTGTAGACTATAAATAGTGAATCATTACAATTCACCAGTTATCAGGGGTCAAGGCCGTAGCCAGCCAATAATTTCAGGGGGGATTTGGTGGGCCCATCCCCTAATTGACGGAGGCTAGAAAAAATTCTAAATAAAAAACTGTTCTAGAAGCTATCTGAAGTGTCTTTTATAGTAACAAAGCCCCCTAATTTGTAATTGTACCTTAATTTTAATATTGTTTGAACCATAAATAAAGCCATATATATTTTGTTCA
>CABFWO010004988.1:0-14374 GCA_902155825.1 Timema genevievae
TGCTTGACGTACACTACCGTAATAAAGCTGAAGTCATGTATCCATGCGAAACTCTAGAGTTGCGAGTGGTAGTAATGCCCTTAATACACATATATTCTAAGCGCGAACCACGCCCACTTTTAAAATCTCCAATGGCGAGCGAGCGCGTGATTAGCAGATAGCTTTCAATAGTTGTAGACGAGGAGGCAAAGGTTCGAATCTTGGCTCAGTGAACTGAGGGTGGTTTTTAACAAGTGATTAATTGTTGTGGTTTTCCCATCCTCTCTCTCGATCTCTCTCTCTCTATATATATATATATATATATGTGTGTGTGTGTGTGTGTGTGTAAAACTGATATGTTAAAATATTTCAAAGTAGGCCTTTACAAATAAGAATCACCATTAGCGCGGATAGAGGATGGGAAAACCACAACAATTAATCACTTGTCAAAAACCACCCTCAGTTCACTGAGCCCAGATTCGAACCTTTGCCTCCTCGTCAACAACTATCGAGAGCTATCTGCTAATCACGCGCTCGTATATATGGTTATGATATTACGAATTAATATACGCCGTTAGTAGCGAGTGTGCTAAACCTATCGATAATTATATAAAAAAAGTCAAATATCATGTCAAATTGAGAAGTTTTCCTAACACTCAATGAGCCAACATACAATAATATTGCCTAGCGCCTGTAAACTATACTGTTCCGGCTCGAGCGCGCGCGCTCGGTCGCTCCAGTCTGACCACCTCTCATTACAACCAATGTGAGATCTATTTTATTTTTTAGTCACTCACTCAGTCTGACCGTACCCAGCTGGTATCCAAATACTAGAGCAGAAAACCAATGTTTTTGTTAATGCTAAATATTTATTTTATCTAGCAAATGTTACATAAATAAACCATTTTATGGATTATATTTAAGTATCTTGTTAGTGCGATTGAGGCAAAGAGGCTTAGAGAGGATCTAATGAGAAGAGGACAGCAGGAAGAGTTGTTTTACAGGTGTGTAAGAGAACTGTTATGGTGTAGAGAAGCACCCTTGAAGTGTAAGGAAGTGCTGTATAGGGCCGTAATTTATACACATAGTTACATATGCAGCAGAAACATGGACATTGGATATAAGAGAGATAAAGAAAGTGGAGGTAATAGGAACTAAGTTTTTGAGGAACAAGCTAGCCGTAATAGGGGGAAACACGGTTAGGAATGAAGTTTTCCGGGCAAGAATTGGGGTACAAGGAGTACATGATATAGTAGAGAAAGAAAGGGTGATATATTATGGTCATGTAATGAGGATGGAAAAGGAAAGGATACCAAGGAGAATTTTTAGGATGAAGGGTGTAGAAAAAATACCGCAAGGGAGGCCAAGGAATAGATGGGAGGAGCAGAATAACAGCAAATGTGTGAGTGAGTGGAGAAAACGGAAGTAAGAAGGATGGTGGGAGGACAGAGGAAGATGGAGACATTTTATTAAATTGAACCGGTCACGGGCTGAAAACAGTAATAATGATAAAATTATCATTCGACTTGATATCAAAAGTAGGATTCTATTAAGAAAGACTGTAGCTGGTAGTTACCAACATTAATATACATACTTTCACGTATTCATACGTCAAGTCGTATGATACTCAGATGTAACTTTTGATAGTTTTTAGCAATACCTATAAAATAATACTAATAACATAATAAAATGTTATCAATTTTGAACGCAAAAAGTTTGTATTTTTTAAATGATAATTCCTTTCTGAATACAAATATATCTTGACCTAGAACATTGCGCTTGATAATTAATCATCCTTATCACATCAAAGAGTGAACTCACCGCCTCCAGGCGAGCACCCCGGCCGCCCCGGGCAGCGCCGCCGCCAGCCCCAGCCAGAGTCCACCCCCATACCTGGTGACCCACGTGGCTGTGTTGGAGGCGGCTAGGAAGTCGAGGGCGCCGAGAAGCAGGCAGGTGGCGGCGAGTAGCAGGTGTACCGCCCCCAGGCCACCCACCGTGGAGGCGGAGTAACGCCGCTCCGATGGGAACAGGCGCGCAGGGGACGGTTGGCTGCGCACCTTCACCACGTACACCTCCTCCATCACTGAAACACGCCCGTCAGACCCAGGTGAGCGGCTGACACTCAAAACTGTGACTTTGGGGAGCGGGATTCGAACCAGGTCTATCGCATTGAGTGTGTTTATTTTCCCCAATTCATCCAACCACTCTCCAGGCAAAGGATAATCAATTTTAATAAATTTAATTTTCCTTAGCAAGTCCCCTGTACAGTTTAAATATAATACAGTTTATAATATAAAAGGGAAGCAAAACTTTTTATGGCCGAAATTAATCAAATAATTCTACAGTAGAAACAAAGAATTTGAATTTTTGGGCATGGTGATATCATCAGTTGTTGAATATCTGTCATGAGCATAGCGACATTAGATGAAAAAAACTTTTTAAATTAAGAGAAAAAAGTTGTCATTAAATTCCAGGACACCCTCGACAGATATTCAAGTATTGTCGATGTTACCATGTGAAGAAAATTAAACTCTATGTTTCTACTGGAGCAATATTCTATTTAGTTTGGCCAAAAAAAAATGCTTTGCTATAAAAATTATAAAAACACTGACCTTTGCTCGAGTCTATTTCCACCCCACCTCATTAAGCTTTTTCAAACAAATTATATGAAATAAATTTCATGACTTTTTAATTAACTATATTCATGACTAGATAATTCTAAAAAAATAAAGTTACTATCCATCCCCTAAGACTGAGATTTTCTCTTTTCTGAACTATGACATCCCTGGGGATTGGATGTAAATTCAAGATAACTCTCAGAAAGTTATATTTAAAAATATACTATTCTTACCCGCACAATGAACATGTCTCACGACATTTAATGCCCTGAAAGCAAATTTCATAGCTTTTTAATGACTTTCAAGACCTGAATCTAATTTCACGACTTTCATGACTGGTATACATTCTGTCAATTGACATAGAAGGCCATCCATCACGTTCCTCTAGAAACAGTATTTCTCATACATTTCTCCAATGGTGGGCCATACCACCTACCTGTCCCCTCACCCAAATCGGAAATTCTATTGATGTGCTAACCCGCCTCGGTGGCGTAGTTGGCTAACGCGCTAGTCGTGTTGAGCTCGACCGCCGAGGACGGGGAGATCCAGGTTCGAATCTCGGTCGGGTGAACTGGGGGTGGTTTTTCCTAAATGGTTTTCCACTCTCCCTCCACGCAAATGTGGGTTCACTTCCTCTAAATTCTACCTTCCCAATTCCTAATCCATTAGTGTGATTAGTACTTAAGCATACAACCCGAACGGGTAGTAAGACGCGGTGCTAAATATTATTATTATTATTGATGTGCTGAACGTGTTTTTTTAGTTTATTTAGCACCGCGTCTTACTACCCATGCGCTTATGTACTAATTACGCTAATGGTTTTAGGGATTAAGAAGGTTATGTTTAAATGAAGCGTACCCACATTTGCATGGAGGGAGAATGGAAAATCATTTTGGGAAAAACCCACCCTCAATACACCTGACCGAAATTCGAACCTCGATCTCCCTTTCATCGGCAGTCTAGTATAATGTGAGAGTAGCGCGTTAGACCATGCGGGCAACGAAGTGGGTTCTGTACGTGTTATTAAATCAAATAAATACATTATTTTTATTTGACTTTGTTTCTTATTCACAACTCACACGTAACTTGTGGTACAAAGTTATTGGACCTTGCCCAGCAATCTGTTTCTATTTAGCTCTTTAACTTAATGGATACCCCCCCCCCTCCCCATGGTTACGTCTGCGGACCACCTGGCGCACCACCGCGGACCATGGTTTGAGAGACATTGCTCTAGTAGGCCTGCGCACGGCAAATCCTGCTATAGGGATCAAGGTAATATCCTTGACTTTGAAAACATCCGAAAAACGAGACATTCCCGTTGATTGCTGTTGCTTTAATTAACCTTAAAGAAATAACAGCCTATGATGTACGCAATTTCTACGAAAATAAAGTTTATTTATCATGGATATTTTTTTTAAAAATGTGTTGCTCTAATAAGTTTGTTACGAAACCAACAGCTCATCCCTCCTTAAGGACGTCTACTGCTGAGCGAACCTTGACTTACCAGGATCTGTACGTGCGTAGACGTGACCTTCAGACCAGCAGGATCACTGGACCATCTGCGACGATCATCTCAAACAAGCAGAACGATCGAGATCTGCACAAACAAAAATATGCATGTTCCATCAATGTCACGCTTCAAAACAAATACGTGACTTGCCATGACCGAGTAAACTGTTATTTTATAGCTTCGATTGCGTTCAAACTTCGACCCAGTTTCTTTTTAGTTAGTTTATACGGTTTTAACACAAGAGCGATTTAATGACTTCCTTTTTTTATTTAGCACAGCGTCTTACTATCCGTTCGGATTATGTATTAATTACGCTAATGGGTGTAAAGATTATGAACGTTATATTTAAAGTAAGTGTACACGCATTTGCGTGGAGGAAGAGTGAAAAACCATTCTGATAAAACCGCTCTTAGTACTCCCAACCGAGATTCGAACCTGGATCTCCCCGTCATCGGCAGTCTAGTCTACTGCGAGAGTAGCGCGTTAAACCACGTGGCCACCGAAGCGGGTAAAGTTACAATTCAATTTATATAAGAGGAGCCTTTTAGAAAATACAAACTTTTTTTGTGGCTAGCATTGATAACGTTTTACTCTCTTATTATTGTTATTTTATAGGTATTACTAATATATCAAAAGTGACAGCTGTAGATCACATAGATTGACGTGTGGATGCATAAAAGTAGATCTAGTAGCTTTGCTAACTATCAGATAAAGCTCTTCTTATGACAATTGGACTGTAGACAAATTTGTGACAGACAATGCTGCACACAAACGGTACAGTTTTGTCCATAGGAAAGAATTGTATTGTCAACCCATTATTTAGAGCAGCTCTATTCTTAGGTTCTAAAATATACTTGCGCGTGACTATTCCAGGTATCATAAATTGCACAGACAACCACCTAACTACTCTGATCGTACGTAGCCCATGATTCTGTTAAATATCATCAACTTTTACAATGTTCTTTCGGACAATAACATTGATTGGAAAGATCAAAGATCGCCGCGTCGACTTTTCCTTACTCCAGTTCGGTGTTGCAATCCATTGTCCACGTCGGCAGATCGATCAGCCGAACAATGCGTGGCGCAATAACCACAAAGTGTAATGCCACTGCCATAAGCGCGATTTAATGGGTTACTATAAGGAATCAGGTCGAACTTAAGGGCGCCACCTACTTGAAGTTAAATATCTTCTCACCGCGATTTGTCTTAAGAGAATGGCAGCTCTGAATCTTCAAAACATCTCAAACAATCCTCAATTAGGATGGATGAAATAGCTAAGCGATTATAGGTAAAAAGCCCTCCCGAGTCGAAGGTGACTGCGTTATCTGATAACTCACCATCTTAATTATTGATAAGCACGGTAATCTAGGGGTAAGGTGTCAGACTTCAGTGCTGGGGATCCGGGGTTCAATCCTCGGTTCCGGCACGGATTTATCTGATTGCCAAACCCCTTCCTTCACCTCTGACAAGACGTGTATTAATCACAACTTGTGAATATGTGGAACGCCAGGCCTCCACCGTGGTTCGGATCCCACGTTAAACTGTAGGTTCTCCATTTCATCTCACAATCATCCTACCATTACACATAAGCGTAAGTATAACCCGGACGGTTAGTAAGACGCGGTGCTAATAATAATAATAATAATAATAATAATAATAATAACAATTTCAATTTCAATTTCCTTTATTATAGTGCCGACCAACAGTCGTAAGACCTATAACAGGCCAGCACTGAAAAGCACACAAGTACATACCCTACAATACATACATTTACATAAGAAAACATGATAGACAAAAAAATGGCCAAATAATGCCATATATCGATAAACAACCACGAGATAAAAAAGTAGTTAATAATGATAAGAATAAAAAGTAACATTAAAAATAAATAACCAAATAGTGGTTAAAAGCAGTAACATTATGCAAAAAATAGATCAGAATATTGTAAACTTAAACAATGTAAACTTAAATAGTATTAAATAATATAGGCAGAACCTCTACAAGATAAATTATTGATATGGGATATCCTTAAATAACTCTCTGAGTTTAGCTTTCCTTTTATGATAAAAGTCGAATTCGACAAATCTAGAATTGGCACTATGGATACAACGACCTATAGGGCTTACCTTGTAAGAGCTATTGAGAAAAAATAATTTTTGATTACGAGAAGCCCGAGAAGGGATAAGAACGCCTACATGATCAAGGGCAAATTTGCAAGAAATTATGTTATTGAAAATATTAAAAATAATAATAATAATAATACTAATAGATAAGCTCACATGTAACCAACGGCTTTCAAACATTCATCACAGACTCTGCCTTAAGCTATTATTGAAAAATTACTCTGAGCACGTGGTGACTCCTGGATAGCTCGGTGGTTAGAGCAATGGCATACCAAGTCAAAGGTCCCGAGTTTGATTTGGTGTCCAAGTGTCATTTTTCAATCAAAAGAATCTTCAATTAACTTAGAATGTTCTGTTATTACACCATTAATACCTATTTGTTACTTTATCTGTTTGAGGAAGTCTAACTCTATAACTCTAACCATTTAATTCAATCTCATGTGAAACAGTGTTGAAAAAGATCCAACTTTCCCCCTTAACACGCGGGTACATTACTCCTACACCGTCCTCTCGGGAGATATTAAGGAAGCCAGTGGCTATTTTCACTCGTCATCTGACCTATATTATCCCCTCGATTCATTCGAGATTTTGGGCGACATTATTTTATCATAGCTTAATACTTTTTTTAAAATCTTTATGACGAATAATATTAACCGCTCTGGCTATCAGATTTTTTTTAGCCTCACTTCTCACTACCCTTTTGGGCTATACACATATATGATAATCACTCTAATGGGGTGGGGATAAGGTCATATTTTAAAGTTAGTATACCAGCATTTGCGTGGAAGGAGAGTGGGAAACCATTTAGAAGCTACCCTCCTCAGTAGACCCGACTGGGATTGGAACCCCGATCTCCCCATCATCAGCAAACCAGTCTAACACGAGAGTGAAGCTTTAACCGTTCGGCCACTGAAGCGGGTGATATCCTCTATTTAAAATGACAGATGCAGATCACGTGACTTGACGTATCTCGTGTGACGGTTTGCTCGTGATGTTTCTAGTTGTCGAATAAAATAATAAAATTGGGCTGTAGCAATCATACCACTATTTTCAAAAGTCGTGAATGTAAGAGTTCTGAGAATCTACTAGATCAACTTTATCGTAGTCCGCATACGTTGAGATCGTTTGGTCTGATTTACCAGTGACATGAAGGCCGGGGTTCGAATCCTAGCCGGGTGTAATTTCCTAGATAGTTTTTCACTCTTACTACACGCATATTCGAGTACATTTACCTATAGAATTCTATCTTCCTATCCCTTACCCCATTAATGTAATCAAAATATGGATATTCCGGACGGGTAGTAAGACGCGGTTCATAAAAAAGCAAACTGTCCTGTGTTTATAACCCAAAGTTAGTGGTGGTAACAGGTGGGGTGAGTTTGTACAGCCGTAACAAAATATTGCCAACAAATATTTGGCGGTTACCAGTGAGTAGTAGCGCTAGAGCGTGTGAAAAACATTTGTTTAGAAAGGCGCACTGAAAGGTGGATGGAGTTTGGACAAGACCGGCCGCGGGGAAAGTCGGGGAAGGAAGCCAGGCGAGTTCAAATAATGTGGAGTGGAATAATTACTAGGTTTGTGTTCGCGTTGCACCTCTCATGGAACACTATAGGCGACAAGGCTGATAAATCTACACTTTCATGTCCGGAGCCGTCCCGGCCAGGAAGTCGTCCGGAAAGAGGTAAACCGTGAGAACAGTGCACACGAATTGCAGAAAAACTAATCCAGGCTCTGTTCGGTAATCCCCTACTCTAAGGCCCGTCGCACATTGTACGCAGCAGAGGGGCAGGTGAAGCAGAGGATATTCTGTGAATCACGTGTTCTTATGGCTTACCACACGTTGGACGCAGCAGAGGGGCAGGTGAAGCAGAGGAGATTCTGTTAATCACGTGTTCTTATGGCTTACCGCACATTGGACGCAGCAGAGGGGCAGTTGAAGCAGAGGAGATTCCGTGAATCACGTGTTCTTATGGCTTACCGCACATTGTACGCAGCACAGACGCAGCAGAGGGGCCGGTGAAGCAGAGAATATTCTGTGAATCACGTGTTCTTATGGCTTACCGCACATTGTACGCAGCAGAGGGGCAGGTGAAGCAGAGGAGATTCTGTAAATCACGTGTTCTTATGGCTTACCGCACATTGAACGCAGCAGAGGGGCAGGTGAGCCAGAGGAGATTCTGTAAATCACGTGTTCTTATGGCTTACCGCACATTGGACGCAGCACAGACGCAGTATGAGAATAACTCTGTCGCGCCTAGGTCTGGTTGTAGTAGTGTTACAGTTTTCCTGTGTTCTCTGCGCCTCCATCACGGAGTTGCGTCCACAAAGTGCAATATTGCGATGAAACATCTTATTAAGTTAGTTCAAGATAATCCAGTGTTGTACGATACAAGCAATCTAGAATACATGAGGACGAAACTGAAAGATGAGCTATGGGCACAGACAAATAATATACCCAGACACTCAACCTCCATGTTGAAATGGTTGCGCTCCTTTTGGCAGCTTGAGTCCTTCAACACTAGGATCACTGCTGTTAGTCCTATCATCACACAGCAGTGACACTAGCAAATCTCAGTGTTGAAGGACCCAACCTGGCGAAAGGAGCGCAGCAAAATCCCCGTAAGGTTGAGAGTATGTTTCTTACATGTCTGTGGCCACGGAGAAAGGTTGCTACCGAACTGAATTACTTGAATGATAAAGTGTTTCTTGTCAGACAGACCCATTATTCATTATGGGTTAAAATTAATGACAAATGAGGTTTTAATCGAAATGTGTTTTATGTAGAAGTTTATCTTCATCTCAAGCCATGTCAACTAAAACTAATGTATTGGAGGACTGGTTTCTATACACGGTGCCTTATAGAAACCTCTTCCTGTGCTATGCCTTCCATCTGCCTTTGATGTGCCTGTGCTGAATCCAATGTGCGGCGGGCCTAAGGCCCAAGACTGTGGAATAAAACTTCCAGGTCAATTCTTGGATACTAAACTTACACTGAACTGGAAATGAAAATCAAATAAATTGTCAGTGAATCAGGAAAGCGCACATGGTAATACATTTTTATAAGAAAAATACAAAAAAGTTTTAGAAAAGTGCATAAAATCAGGCTTCAAAAATCAAAGGTTTAAGTTTGCATTGATAAAATTGTTTTATTAAAAAGAAAAAATTCTATACCCACATGTTATTGGACTCGTAAAATTGAAGTAAAGTTGCGGTTAAATGTCTCAAGTCTGGCCTTGACCCAAATAAGGGGTTTAGGATTTACTTGACGACTTCCCGCAGTTCAGAAATAGAGATTAGTGACGCTACTTAGATATAATTTTTACTCGCATTTTTTCAGTTGTTAAATTTTCTCAGTGTTACTCGTCATAATTTTAAAGCTTTATAGCTAGTATTTGTGCCATGGCCAAGGAATCTTTCAACAAGAAGAGGTTACTGTTGACCAGCAAGTTGAATTTGGAACTGAGGAAGAAACTGACGAAATGTTATATTTGGAGCTTCGGGCTATATGGAGCAGAAACTAGAACTCTTAGTAAGATGGGAAAGAAATACTTGGAGATTCGAAAAAAAAAATCAGACAACTGAAGAAATACTGGTAAGAGTGGGTGAGAAGAGAACAATTTTGGATGTTATTCTTCGGTACAGATCGAACTGGATTAGATCACATCCTTTGGAAAAACTGTTTTCTGCACGTCATAGAAGGAAAGGTTGAGGGAAAGAGGGGGCTTAGGAAAAAAGGGGATTCAATTATTGGATGATTTGAAGGAAAGAAGAAAATTCTGGGAGCTGAGGAGGAGGCAGAGGACAGGGCGCATTGGCGGTCTAAGTTTACTGACAAAAGGAATGGACCTGTCTTAAGACAGAACACTTAATAATAATTTGTAATATTCTTTTGTACATGTAAATGTAGGCCTATGCATTTTGTCTTGCAATCAATAAAACTGAAACTAAAACTTAGATAACTACTAACAGTTACACTTTATTCTACAATTCATGAGAAAACGAGGACTAAAATCAGCACCAGGTTTTATTATCTTTATAATTTATTGATATAACGCACATTTACTACAAGAAACTTAATATCTGTAGCTAAAGAGGATATCACAAGGAAGGAAGTACATCAGTAATCGCCTGAAAAGAGGATGAAACCAGCACTGCACTTGACCAGTAACTTCTGAGCTAAAGTAAGGTGTGTTAACCACTAGCCCAGGCCTGGTTTATAACGTATTTGTCTGACAAAAAATTTGCACATACATTTAATAAACCATGGTTTCTTTCATTTAATACTTCTACCCAATAATTCACTCTCACTTTACACACAATATTTAGGGTATATTCCCTCTATGGGATAAGAGCCAGGAACTTCTGAATGAAAAATTTCCTGATTAATTAATTTAACTACATTAGAAGGTTGGACGTACTGTAGTTTATTAAAATATGTCCGATGGTATTATAGTCTAACTCTAAGACATCCCTTTCGCAATAGACTGGATTTCCATTGATGGGGAGATCAGGGTTCGAATCCACGTCGGGTGTATTGAGGGTAATTTTTTCCTAAATGGTTTTCCACTCTCTCCTCCGTCACAAATAAGGACACACTTCCTCCAAATGTAACCCCTAACACTTTAGTGTAATTAGTAAATATGCGTATAACCCGAACGGGTAGTAAGACACGTTGCAAAAAAAAAAGATGATCCAGTAAGGCTGAATGCTAGAAAGCAAACTGATGTTCTTCCCCGAGCGCAAAATTGCATACTCATCAGGCGTTCTCAAGAAGACTATACATTATAATCCCGCCAATATTCCCAAAGCTATTTTATATTATTAATATTATTATTGCTGCAGTTTCTGTGATAGGTTAGTTCAAGATGGAGCAGGTTATAAGCCCACACACCTATTTTTTATGCCAGTAAATATTTTAATTTGTTGGTTTAGTGGTATTTGTATTATATTCTTGCCGGAGCTTGTGTGAGGCGAACCATTCACTGACTTACCTTACTGCGAGGTGTGAAATCAATTTTGGAAACTGGATAAGGTATTGATTTTTGTAGCCCAACAAGTAAAATGTATAGGATAGCCATTTATACTTGGAGAAATGTTTTTTAACTAAAATAACACACTTTTTTCCCTAAGTTAAAAAAAATAATCATTTTGAGATTTTAATTATTATAGTACTTGAAATTCGTGTTTGGAAATGAAGGGGTGCGTAACCGTAAAAAGGTTTAAAATCATTGATACTGTATACCGGGGCGTAGAAGGGTTGGGCGCTGCTTTTAACCCCAGACTACCACCAACATAACCCCCCAAGGTGTATTGGTCATTGGTCGAATAACCACCTAGAATAGCCTTACACCCCCTTTCCCTAAGAATTTATTTTTTCCTTGGTTATAACGTACGGAGTAGCTAGCTTTCAGCTGGATGGCTTAGACTGAAATAAGGTCTAGTGGCGATTTATTGTATTTATTTACTATTAATATTATACTATGGAGTGCCCAATCCATCAATCAGCACCATTTCCAGACCTAGTGAAAACCAAAAATATTATATTAATTTTCCTTGAGCGATAAAAATCCGTAGCACAATTTCCTTCGGAGTGGAAGTAAAGCCGTCAGTCCTATGTCGATTGTGGCATGTAAAAGAACCCTGGAAGGTATGTGAAAATACCTTTCCAGGCAAAATTGGTAGGCGCTTTCGCTCTCGCTCATATAAATTCTCGTGTGCTGATATAATCAGTCGGTTCAGAAAGAGCACGTTAAATACATTAAATAAATAAATAAAATTAATAAAAAATTAATAACTCTTGTTCCTAATATTATTGTTTGCTGAGGTTGATGTGACCACGACTTCAACAGAGTATTTGATTATAGGAACACACGACAATATAGTACAGCCTCCATTCATTTGTCGTAGGTTTCTAGGAACACACGACAATCTAGTACAGCCTCCATTCGTTTGTCGTAGGTTTGTATGAGTTAGGCCTCCTATGAAGCTAATGAGGCTTTGGGTACGCCACCACCCAGTTTGTCATTGTTCTAAAGGAGGTGTCGAAGGCCGGCCGTGGTCCGTGTGTGTGTGTGTGTGTGTCGTGCTATGAATGTTGTCAATGTCTCATTAGCGCCATTAGGACACCGAGTCCGTTAACTGAGACTCTTTCTTAACAATATCACTAAACGGGGGGCAGTGAATATATTTATAAACCCCAGACAGGGACGTTTTGACGGGTGAGGGGCCGGGGGNGTTTGTTTTTTTCAAATATAATACAGTAAGCCACACTACGATGCTACATCTGTTTCAAGCTTCAGTCCAAATTTCGTGGGAAGAGCCTGTAGAAAATACAACCTCTTTTAGTGGTCAACATTGATAATATTTTATTATTAGTGTTATTTTATAGGTATTGATAATGAGGGTATTTTTCCCTAAGTGGCTTTCAACTCTCCCTCCAAGCAAATGTGGGTACAATTCATCTAAACTCAACCTTACTCATCCTTAATATATTCACATAATTGATATCTATGCGTATAACGCTAACGGATAGTAAGACGCGGTGCAAAAAATAAATAAATATAACCCGAGTGAAAAGAAACGCTCAATTCAAACACAAAATGTTTTTATATCAAATTCACGAATACATTATATTTTATTCATTTCAATGATTCATCACGGATGGTACTAGATTTTAAATGTAATAACTATATAATACTTATTTATCAAAGCTACCCTAGTGATTTATGATGTTGTTCGCCTAAAACAAACATAATCCTCTGTTTTTACGCTCCTCATATTCATAACAACGATATGCAGAAGAGATCTCAGCGCTATCTCATATTGCGGCAAACTATGGAAATAAAAAGCTTCAAAGTCTGATCAACTTTTACATACCGTGTGGTGAGGAGTGTCATAGGGGCATATTAAACTAAGCTCCCCTAAACTTAGTTATGCTCCAGAATAATGAAAGTGGGCGCTGACATGCTCTAGCCATTGGACTATCATCACCCCTGATTGTCCTCAGGAGACCGAGGTTCGATTCCCTTGAGGATTTCAAATAACATGTGAAGCACGATAAGTTCCCTAAGCCCTCGGAGTCCTCATAATAGGTCCCAGGAACCAGTAAAAATGGTTAAAAGAAAAAACAAATTAAAAAAAATTGTTGTGAAAGTTTTTCTGATAAAAGTGACAACAAATCAATATGTGGTCTTGCAGATCATGTGGTTTGGTGAATGAATACATTATATACATACGCGTGATAGCCCGAACGGGTAGTAAGACGCGGTGCTAATAAAACAACAAAACAATGTCTCCGGTACGCCATCAATTAGTCGCTTGTTCATCTCTCTCTTATGAGATTATATCATATTTCTTTCTTTTTTTGAGACATTCTCCTTGTTCGTTGCAAACATTTCTTCTTCCCACGCCGCGCTGGGCTCGCACCCAAACTAATTATAAAACACTTTGACGTTTCGTAATGTGTATTTTATATGCATGTAACATTCTGTCGTTCATCGATTTTAATGAAGAAAAACAGCAATGGCAAGAACTTTCACGGAAATAAACATAACATAGAAGGCGCTCTTCCCTCCCTCCCTCATTTCTGTTGCGCTCGAGAAGTGTTGAGACATAACCTTTATTAAAATGTTGTAATCTTTATCTCTATTCAATACCCCAGTGGGAAATAAAAATTTAAGAAAATGACGCTGGAAATGTGGTAATATTGCAGTTTTGTTTCTTTGCCTTAAGAACAAAAACGAATATAAAACACCGTAGCAATGAACGACTTTAGCTTGCTTCGGTGGTCGAATGGTCTAAGCTGTCACTACCACAATACACTAAAATGCCTGTGACGGGGAGATCGGGGCTTAAATCCCGGTCGTGTGTACTGAGGGTGGTTTTTACTAGACGGTTTTCCACTCTCCTTCCACGGAAATGCTGGTACATTTACTCTAAATTCAACCTTACTCATACCCAGCACATTAACGTAACTAGTACATATGCATATAACCCGAACAGATAATAAAACGTGGTATTAAAAAAGTCTTAATCTAAGGGGTCAGGATGAGAAAGGTAGCTTAGAGGAAACGCACCCGCATTAAAGAGGGAGTGGGTTGAAAATTTCTTATGAGAAAATGTCCCCCCCCCCCAGCGCATTA
>CABFWO010004988.1:14465-55010 GCA_902155825.1 Timema genevievae
TACCGGTAACTGGGAGGTCAAGGCTCGAATCTCAGCCGGGTTCATCGAGTTTGTTTCCCTCCCAAAATTTGGTGTTCTTTTTACATGTTATCTTCACGCTAATTCGGGTGAAATTCCTCTAAATTACCATCCCAATCTATGACCTTTGATGTTGATCGTACTAATAAAAAAAGACATGCACTTTGTTGAGATTCGAACCCCAATCGTCCCGTCGACAACGATTTAGGCCGCCTGGCTATCGCTTCAGTCCATAGTTTTGCGATACAACCGTTTTTAAAATTTATGTTAAGTGTGTGCAGGCTTAGAGGTTACACCAAAACAAATAAATAAATATCAATGGATTTAAATTAACCTCGGCAATCTCACATTTTAACATAGTTTATGTTAACATTACTTTATCTAACCAAACTTAACATTAAACTTTTACATTATTTTTGATAGCTAATCTACTATAAAGTATTGAACTAATAATATTTAAATAGGACAAAATGTTTCACAGCTATTAACATCACGGAACTCTTAGATGCCATTTATAATAATATTTGTAAACAAATCCTATTATTTTACATTCAATATCCAAACAAAATCAATGCGAAGAAATAGATTCAAAAACTTGTCTAAAGAAAGTATTCATGCCTTTAACAAAACGTGGGCGCCGATAAAGGTGTCAATCTCATATTGTCTCTTTTGCCGGTGAACGGGATGATTGGGGTTCGAAGCCCGTTTCGATGCACTGGCTGAAGTGGTTTATCCTAAATGGTTTCCCACTACCCCTCCAAGAAAATGTAGGTACACTTCCTTTAAATTCAACTTTACTCGTCCCTACCGTGTTAACTAGTGTAACTAGAAATAATTAAAGCGCAACAATATCCAAAGCGCAACAATACGGATAATCTGGACTGGTGGTTAGACGCGGTGAATGAAACACGTTATCTTTGATTCAACTTGAAAAACGATTGTATATTAATTTCTTACAAGTAGATTTAATATAAATCTAGCGAAATTTAACACAAAAGGGAAAGGAAGAAATATATGTTTTAATTTACTTAGTAAAAGGCTTGTTTTGATCAACAAACTTGGTCAACTTCATTTAAATGCTGAATAAATCGCATACGTTTTTAGCCATTACTATGTTATAAAATTAACCCTTTCACAAACAAGAATCAATGTGGGTAGGAATAATGTTTTTATTGTGTGTGTCGTCATCTGAAATATGCTCTTCGTATGAAGCCAGATTATTTAAGTGCTGGCATTTAGCCACACACACACACACACACACACACACACACACTCATAGTTGGACGGTCATCGGTTGTACGCTTTAAGTACCTACTTCCGGCAGGAAGTTCACCATCCTCTTTGTTTGGTATTTGTTTTTTTTCTATAAAATTGTAAACAATCCTATACTGTGTTTAACACGATCTGAATGTCAAATCAAACATGATTTGTTTATTAGGCTACATTATAATATAATAGCAAGCAATTACTACAAATGGTGTGGTCTTTCTTCGTTACCATTAGGAGCTTATTTTGATTACTACAACCCATAAATAATATATTTAGTGCAATTAATTTACAATTGATTGTTCTTACCTCTGCACCAATATCACTATTTTCATTACAAACTCTCAGCAATACAAATTAAAAATAGTGTTCCATTCTGAAGTTTTTAAAACAAACTACACACGTTTATTAAAAGAATATTCATTGTTGATCACTTACACTAGCTTTTGTTTTAAATGTTTGAATAACAATCGTGAGAACAATAATAGATTTGAATTCGCGCCGCGGGTAGTGCTAGCTTCGCTCCTGTACAACTACAATGCGCGAAGCGGTGTACTTGCGCATTGCACGTAAAGTGTGTTACTAGTGTTTTTTGAAGCAGAACAATGTCTGTTGCTATAGTACGCCAGAGTAACGGCTTAGCAGAGAGAAGACGAGGGGAGAAACGGTTGGTTGGAATGGTGGGGGGAGAGATCGGCGGGAGAGGAAAGAGGAAATAAAAACTCGCACCTGGGAGATTTGTATAATGGAAATTATTCTCAAGAGAGTGTAAGTGTTGTTGGAACTTTATAAAGGAGGGGAAAATATTTAAGTTAGTGTCCGAGGACGTTAGATGTCAAGGTATTCAAGATTCACTTCACAACCACTACTCTTTATTAAAGTGAAACCTAGAGTTCAGAACGTTTTGGTACTCATAACAAGCCATACATAAATACTGATTTACAATGTATCTACTTATAGCTACGAGCATTCGGTCAGCAGCAATATCAGAGCGTGTTTCTAAAGTCACCCCAATATAAAAACGAATTCCCCCCCTCCAATAATGAGAGGAGGGGGAGGTAGGTCTTGAATATATATTCCTTAAAATACATATTTTCTTAGATGTATTTTTAGTACCGCGTCGTATTACCTGTTAGGCCTATAGGCACATGTTCTAATTACTTAATCTGTTTAGAATGAAGGTTGAATTTAAAGGAAATGTACCCGCATTGACGTGGAGGAAAAGCGAGAGTAGGAAACTATTTAGGAAGAATCACCCTCAATAAAACCGATAAGGATTAAAACCTGATCTCTCCGTCATCAGCAATATAATTTATTGCGAGAGTGACGCCTTAGACCATGCATCCACCGAAGCGGTTCTTAAATTGATTTATGTTTTTAGTTTGTAAGACTTCATTCATAAAAATCATTGAATAGTATTTAAAATAAATAATTCAAATTTTTAAATAAATAATTTGCCAACTTACAAGAATGTAAATATTTAATTTTGATTCACTTTTTTATTAAGTCCAGTATTAAATTAAGTATGTACTTAGTAAACACCATTTAAATAGATGTCCGTACTCCCTTGCAACAAAGTGTGAGGAAATTACGTAGAAAGCTAGGAAAGCATTTTCACTGAAAGTAAACCAAAGTAATGAAAATTATTTATCAATTCTCCTCCTTGAATACTCCTCATAGTAAAACTAGTACTGATTAGTCGGCTCTTATACATACATACACACATAATTTCGTTAAAAAAATGGAAAAAAGCTGCTATATGTAATGGCAAAGTCATTGGCTAAATTGTTTACAAAGCGTTTGTTATTTAGAACCATTGTTGAAAAAACACTCATTCATCGATATCAATTAATCAGTGTACCATAGGAAATCAAAATATGTTTGGAATATGTAAGTTATATAAAGTAAAATAAAGTGTTATTTGTGTCTTAAGGTGCCTTTTCCAAGCTGCGTCCAAGCTGCGACAGTTACCTGCGACTGCGGCCGGAGTCGCGCGGCTATGGCCGCAACAGACCATGGCGACACTAATGCTTCTTTCCTTGTCTGTGGCCTGGGTATACTGAAGGTTCAAACTTCTCAAATTTGGTTTGGTGCTAAATGTATTGTCCTAAGATAAATTAAGTTAACTATTTTAGTAGTCCCACACCCTAGCTCATTCGGTAGCGTGTCTGTCTACTGAGCTAAGGGTCCCGGGCTCGATTCTTTGCTAGGCTGGGAAATGGAGGTTTCCCCGTACACAGTGATGAATTAACGGCCGAGGGCTGGATGTTATGTATGTTCTAGATATAAGTTAGTTTATAAATCGTGTGCTGATTTAATCAGTCGGTTTAGAAAGTGGACGTTAAATTTCTCAACTAAATTAAAAAAACAAAATTATGTTAGTATTGGGCTAATATAGTCCTGTTATAATACTGTGCACAAATAATACCAAACTAGAACCATATTCCGTCAAATTTCCATAAAGAAAGACCTTATCTAACGGCTATAAAAACTACATTCAAATTGTCATCAAAAGGGGCTTGTTTTCTGATAGTTAGTGGATTTAATTTCACGTATTTATACGTCAAGTCATATTATGATCTGCAGTTATTTGATATATTAGTATCAATAACCTACCTTTAAAACATTAATAAATTAATAAAATGTTATTAATTTTGGGCAGCAAAAAAATGTGTTTGTTTTCTTAAAGTGTTTTTCTACCAAAAACTTACAATACTTTTTTTTTTTCCTAGGGAAATAATATTTTATTGCTGCAAAATGTTTGCGGCCTTGCTATACATGTTGTTTAAAAGTTTGCTGAATTGAGGCAACGATTGCATCAAGCAGACATTCGAAACCTATGTTATCTGAAAACACGAGGAGCTCTATCTTTAAATGTAGTAGCCATGGAGTCACGACATCTATTGGCCAGACAGTTTAAACTCATGTTCTCTGTTCTACGAGAAAATGGGCGCAGCTGAGACATGAAAAGGAACACACACAAAAAACAAAACCTATTTAAAATGTGTTAAGTCGTACCACCCAGACTACAAGAATAGCTAGTTTAACGAGGAAAAACTCGTTTCTTTTCTTCTAAACTTTCACATTTCTTTGTCCTGTTTCAGAGAGTGGTATTAAATTCTACACAGTAACCATCGAGATCAAAAGTTAAAAGGCTCAATGCTCCAAATAAAATTGACATTTTATAAAAGTACATCTGAAAAAAAGAGAGTCAAAAACATCCATGTTCACTTTTTATTTTATTGACCCGAACTTCTAAAAAAAAAAGTTATATTGAATAACGAGCACCATAATTGTAGCTTTTCATACGACACTTAAGTCACTAACGATTAAGGTGGGGGTGACCTGGTGGTCTAGGGGTAAGGTGTCAGGCTTCTGTGCTGAGGGTCCGGGGTTCAATCCTCGGTCCCGGCACAAATTTATCTGATTGCCAAACCCTTCCTTCACCTCTGACAAGACGTGTATTAATCACAACTTGTGAGTGTGTGGAATAATAGCCCTCCACCGTGGTTCGGATTCCACGTTAAACTGTAGGTCCTCCATTTCATCTTACAATCACCCTACCATTACACATTAGCGTAAGTGCGTATAACCCGAACGGATATTAAGACGCGTTGATAATAATAATAATACTAATAGAGTAAGGCTAATCTCAGTTTCCTAGACCGTAACCGCTACCTATTTATTCAAGGAGCTCTTCATTTGTCCTCAAGACACTGAGTTTGACAACGTTCCAACCCCATTACTTCATAAAGAAATATTTTGGAAAGCTCCGGGGATTGAACTCTGACCATTAGATCACAGTTTGGAACAACTCAATTGCGGACTCAAGCCATGAAGTTTTATAAAGCAAAGTGTTATTAATATTGAGCACCAACTTTTTTACATCTATTACTTTTTTTAGTCTGTGGCCTGGGTCAGTTTTTCATTCAAGCCATATATTTTCCACTACCGGCTGGCTAGATCTGTCGTAGCTTCATATGCCTTAAAATCCAACTTAGGACAGACACAACATCCAGTCTCCAACCGTTAATTCATCACTGTGAAAGGGTATATCCACGTTTCACCAATGATACTTTTTCGGTCATGCCAGGAATCGAACTCGGGACTCTTCGCTCAATAGACAGACACGTTACCGACTGAGCTAAGGTGTCGGATATATAAATATTGTATTTTATAAAAGTTCCCTCTTAACATAATACTACCATACTGATAACCTGAACTACAGATTATAACCATATTATATTACAATTTGTAGACATTTAGAAGTTATTCTCCCATGATTCGGAGACAATCACAGACAGTCACGTTGGTTTTATTATCGTTCCAAGTGTCTGTATTTACTGAAAGCTCGACTTGCTGCAACATTCTGGAATGTGGTCAGTGAGAATATTGGTTTCTAATAGAGCCATTGTTTGACGATGCTGATCAAGATTGTAATCAGCAGTAGCAGTGAACTGTGGGTTGACTGAGTAAAGTGGGGCGCTATATCGACAAGTTCACAGTCATTGTGTAACGGACCCCGCACTTTGTTATTAATCACTTTAGGTCAACAACGCGTCATGGTGAATCTACAGTCCAATGTTCATAAGAAGGGTCTCTTAGAAAACACAAATATATTTTCTACTAAATTATTAGTGCTATTCTATGGATATTGATAACATCTATCAAAAGTGACAACAGCATATATTACTTGGCGTATGGGGTGGAGCGGAAACAATTGTACGATCCATCCTGAGGAAAGTGATGGACAACGTGCTGAGGTTTGCCTGATGTCCAGTGGGGCTCACCTGAGTGACATTATCTTCAAAAAGCGGAAAAGTGTAGTATGTAGTTGGCTTTTATTTAGCTAGTGGATGTTTCCATTTTCAAGTTACTACTCCTCTAATTGTTTCTGTCCCACCCTGTATAAACACGTGGAATTAGATCTAGTAACTTTTCCATCTGTCGGTTAAGGTTCTTCCTATGAACATTGGATCGAAGCACTATTTTAAACAAATACAAACTATCAACTGACACTAGTTTATACAATTAAAGCCTTGTCATACGCACAAACTGACTACTGACAGCTAGTTTGTACAAATACAACCTTGTCAGAGGCACAAACTGACTACTGACAGCTAGTTTGTACAAACACAACCTTGTCAGAGGCACAAACTGACTACTGACAGCTAGTTTGTACAAATACAACCTTGTCAGAGGCACAAACTGATTACTGACAGCTAGTTTGTACAAATATAACCTTGTCAGAGCCACAAACTGACTACTGACAGCTAGTTTGTACAAATACAACCTTGTCAGAGGCACAAACTGATTACTGATAGCTAGTTTGTACAAATATAACCTTGTCAGAGGCACAAACTGACTACTGACAACTAGTTTGTACAAATATAACCTTGTCAGAGGCACAAACTGACTTATGAGAAGTGTTCCCAGCCTGAGAGCAAGTGGAGGTAAAAGGTACCGATGACTATTGTGACGCAATGCTGGCTAGTATAATCCCCGGGTCGTGACCCTTAGGGGAACGGGGGAGAAGGAGGGGGACCCACTTCGAGGGACTACGCCCCCTTGGCCTCGAACAACAAGGCGTTGGATTTTTTTGACAACACCCAAAACATAATACCCACCTACTAACTATTTAGGACTGTATATCAGAAGAAAACTAGAATAATTCTATCACCGCGTCTCACTACCTGTTCAGGTTGTACGCATATATGATCATTATTCTAATGTGGTAGGGACGAGGAAGGGATAGTTTTAGAGGTGATCTACCCATATTTGGGTGGAAGGAGAATGGTTAGCCATTTTACAGTCGTGTTGAGTCAGACCACTGAGGACGGGGAGATCGAGGTTCGAATCACGGTCGGGTGAACTGGGGGGGGTTTTTCCTAAATGGTTTTCCACTCTCCCTCCACGCAAATGCGGGTTCACTTCCTCTAAGTTAAACCTTCCCATTTCCTAATCTATTAGTGTAATTAGTACTTAAGCGTATAACCCGAACGGGTAGTAAGACGCGGTGCTAAAATTAAAATTAGCCATTTTAGGAAAAATCACCCTTAAAAGACCCGACCGAGATTCGAACTCCGATCCTCCCCTCATCAGCCGGCTAGTCTAACACGAGAATGACGCCTTAGACCAGTGGTCAGCAAATGGCGGACCGCAGATACATTTTTAAGGACCTTGATGAAATAGCGATAAAAAGAAGAAATTGTGCTATTTCGGTGGTGGGGGGGTAGTAGACACGTTAAGGACTGCAACAATAAATAAGTAAATCAACTAAAAGGAAAGAAAACCACGTTTTTGAATTAGTATAGTCCTATAGGGCTCGAACCTGAGTCACTGTTAGAGTTTTGCCGGACCTTGGAAGTATGTCGAGTTTTTAAAGCGGATCTCCATCAAAAATAATTGGGGACCCCTACCTTAGACCGTTCGGCCACTGAAGCGGGTGAAGAAAAATAGACATATATTTAATTTTCTCAATAAGTAATACTGTTCAATTGATTGGTTTATAAACGTATAATTAATATTTATTATTTAAGCATAGAAACGTGAAAGTGTTCATTATCCTCATAAAAGTTTAAAACTAATAAAAGAATAAGGCAATGAAGATTAGTTAATTGAGAGGGCATGGAAAACCAATGAATAGACACTGAGAATACAAAACATCTATTGTGTAAAGTAGTACTTATAAATTATAATATCATAATTTTCTTATGAATTATCGACCTCGGTGGTCTTGGGGTAAAGTGCTCGACATAAGACTCGATGTTCTTGGGTCAAACCCAACTGGGGTGGACGGATTTTTCTTGAGTGGTTATGATTGCCAAAACCTTCCTTCACCTCTGACAAGACGTGTATTAATCACAACTTGTGAATGTGTGGAATGCCAGGCCTCCACCGTGGTTCGGATTCCACGTTAAACTGTAGGTCCTCCATTTCATCTCACAATCACCCTACCATAACACATTAGCGTAAGTGCATATAACCCGAAGGGTAGTAAGACGCGGTGCTAATAATAATAATAGTAATAATAATAATAATAATAATAATATTGAGTTATTAAAATCCGTAGCACAACCTCCTTCGGAGGGGAAGTAGACCTGTTGGTTCCACGTCGATTGTGGCGCGTAAAAGAACCCTGGAAAATGTGTGAAAATACCTTTCCCGGCGAAATTGGTGAGCCCTTTCTATCTCGCTCATAGAAATTCTCGTGTGCTGATATTATTAATCGGTCGGTCCAGGAAGTGCACGTTAAATACCTCAAAATAAATAGAAAAAACTCCTTAGGAATGGACATATCTAACCTAAAAAAAAAAGTTACTACAGCTACTTTCACGCGATCATTCCTCGTGAGATTTTGGCTCTAACTTGTGACGTATATTATCAATAACTATCATATAACACTAATTTATAGTAAAATGTTCTCAATGTTAAGAGCAAAAAAAAAAGTATTTCCGTATCTTATTAAAGGCTCTTCATATTAAAATTGGACTGTAGATCGATTCGAATAGCTACAGTATATGTTTACATGTAACCTGGATGTGAATGGACTGTACTAGTTTGACGTTCCTCTGCTTTCGTTACCTATAGCAACGGAGCCGGTTGCCCCTAGTAACAGTCGGTTGAGGATACCCGCACAACACTCAATACTGGTTTAGTAATAGCTTTATATCAGTGTTGGGCTTTAGGACTTATGTTTATATAATAAAGTGATTTGTGTTTTTTTTCCCTTCTTGCCTCTTGCTTGAAACTGTCATGTATACGGCTGCTTTTTCACATAATAAAGAACATGGATACCAGATAGACAGTTCAGTTTTCTTAGGAAGGACGTTATCTGACAGATAGAAAAGTTACTCGGTCTGCTTTAATGTATTCATACGTCAAGTTATTTTATCAGTAGCTGCCAATGTTGATAGATAATATCAACCTCATATATATATATATATTTACACAGTAGGATCTGGCTAATTCGACATTGGTTAGTTCGAAAAATTGAATAGTTCGAGATCACCATGATTCTCCATGAAGTTACTATTTAAATCAAAGGTAATAAATAAGATTTAATTAGAATTTCATAAGAAAACATTTGGATAGTTCTAAGCCAATAATAATTGTTAATTTTTTCTAGTTTGTACTCGTTTCAAACGTAACTTAACGATCTTTATTAAATCACCCTATATGCTAGGAATGTCAAATAACGCTAGAGTTAACTAACGCATAGTAAAAGAGAAAAATCGACTGGATCCAAACCAGACGTAAAATACAACATTTTTAATGTAATCACTGAACTTGAAGAGTTTGTTTATTACGTCAAGATAAGCAAACTACAACAAACTAAGATTATTAATTTTTTCAATGTAATGTCATTTAAAATGCTGATTTAAGTCTGCAATTTTATTATGAGAATTTTTCCAAGTTATTATATTGTGTGTTTTAGTTTTTCTTGTTTTTTCATGAATGTATATTATATTGTATATGTGTGTTTTATATAGCATATAACATGTATGTGTTTATATGTAGCATACTTTGAGGTTATTGATTTATTGTGTACCAACTGCCTAGATACTCATAAAAATGGTTTAATTCAAATTTGGGTACTTTGAATTATTTTAGATATCCCTTAGTTCTCTAATTAAAAAGGTTCTACTGTATATTTTCTTAGATTGTGTCATCAGAGTTGGTCTGTTAGATATTCCTGGTCTTCTACTGTCAGTGGTGGATATGTAACAGTCTTATGAGGTAGGGTCACCATGTAGATGCGGTTACTTCTTCCCATGACGTGATGATAATGATGATGATTATATGGTGCCAGTAGAAGTATTGAACCTTACTTTAGCCCTAATTAACCAGACCAGGGCACCAATAGGAACAATTCCCCTTCGGGAATTGGAATTGGGACCTCTAAATTAGTGGCTAGGATTGCCTAGACCAAGATGCTGGTCAAAATAGCATTAATAATAAAGTGAAATGTTACCTTTGTTTATAGCAAAACAAATATGTTTGTATTATCTTAAATATTTCTTCCTCCTAAAATATTACTGTATGTATTTAAACACGGTAGGTTTAGTGTTGAAAATACACGCGAATTTATAGTAATAAACCAGTTAGCAAATCTCATTATCATAGCCATGGGGAAATGAAGTGGTATTAAAGGGGAGGGGGTGGCTTGAGGCCATTACCCGTAATTTTATTATGCCCTAAGATCTGCGCAGATGTGCAGATTTGCAACTATATTTGACTACCGTCGTGAACTTGGATAGTATTGTTATTATTATTATTATTATTTACTTCTAAAATATATTTATTAAGTGTTTTAACAAAAAAATTAGTAATGAGAAGAGTTTTTTTATTATTTTATTGTTTTTATTTATACATTAAATATACATATATTAGCTTTTTGTAATGTTTCAACTATCTTTTTCGTTTATGTTTTGAGCTCGTCTCAAAGTAATACAGCACTAACTCCTAAATTATTAAGTAGACCTACTGTATAAAAAATATGATATCTGGTATAAAATTAACTCCAGCTACACAAATACTCTAAATATTAATTTTGCTACAAATATTATTTCAGGTTGACAAAATAATTGCCTTTCATCCCTTTTTAATCTACCATGAAAATCCTCTTCGAATTTCTTCTATTGCTGTTCAATGTTAAACAAAACGCCTCTCTTAGCTCTGAGCCACTTTATACCCTTTAGATACTTCACAGCCCTGCATACGCCACTGATTGATTTTATGATGAGATGTGATAAATAGTGCGCACTAATATATTATATTATAGGGCCAAATCCTTTCTTTGAGTGAAACATTATTTGATTATTCTTTAATTAGCCTAAATAAACCCACCTAGATATTTATTCAGCAAATTAAAAGAATGCCTACATTTATCAGGGGATAAGGTAGCCCCTTCAAAGATCCACTATTTTTTTAAATAAAAAAGTTGCAAATTAAAGTAACGTTTGGCGTATTGCAGCGAACTAATATTGAAACTAAGGGTCAGTTTCATAGTCGGATTTAGTACACCTAAAGTGCGAGTCGATACTAAATACAGGACGACACCTACCTAGAACAAAATGGAATGGGCCAGTTTCGCATATGAAACTGGCCCATTCCATTCAATTTCAGGTAGGTGACGTCTTGTATTTAGTATCGACTCGCACTTTAGGCGTACTAATTCTGACTATGAAACTGGCTCTAAGTGTGGAGATGGGCGTTTAAGAGACATATATAATATATTAATAACTTTTTTAATGGGCGAGCTTGTTTTCATCCACACAGAATGGCCTTCATTACTAAATTTCTAAAATGAACAACATTAATTAAAATCCTTAACTGTATCCACTAGAACTATATCCACAAAATTTTGGAATTGTATCCACTCGGAATAGTCTCCATTCCGACATTTATCAAATGAAAATCCCGAATTGTTAGGTCATCTTATTTTAATAAGGTGTATTGGTCAGTTTTGGAGCTTGGTACCCATAGTACTTAAGTTCTTCCCTCCAATTGGTTGAGTTATTTAACGTGCATATTTAATTACACAGATCATACTAGCACACGACTTACAAATTAGCTTAAATTAGGCCAGGAAACCTAAGCCTATACACTCAGCTCTTGAGCCTAGAAAGTTTTATTTTAGCACCACGTCTTACTACCCATTCGGATATACGCTTGTGCACTATTTACGTAAATTAGTCATGGATGAAGAAAGTTGAAGTCTAGATGAAGTGTATCAGCATTCGCATGGAGAGAGTGGAAAACCATTTAGGGTAAACCACCCTCAGTACACCTGACCGGGATCGAACCACGATCTCCTCACTATCGGCAGTCTAGTCTATTGCAAGAGTAGCGTCTTGGACCATGCGGCCACTGAAATAGGTCCTAGATAGTTAACTAATTGAGTAGCATAGGGCAAACCCACATACAAATAGTAAGTATCTTCGTCACCTCCATCTGGAATAGAACCAGAGACCTTGTATATCATATATATTACACAATAGTATCCAACTACGTGGCCTCTTTTACTTTACAGGGTGAGAAAGATCCGCCCAAATTGAAAGGTTATAAAAATTACGTCATTGGAGAGTGTTCAGAAATAGATTAAAAAAATACAAAGCTTGTATCTAAAAAAATAAATCGTGTGACATTTAATGATATAATAATGATATATAAAACAACCGTTCGATGATATTAACGCCCTTGTATCTCCGCGGTTTCTACACGAATACCGGACGCCCATTAAATATTTCCAATCTCGTCTTCATCGTTTGGATTTATCATCTCACGAGGTACGATCACGACACGGGGCGAGGACAGTGGAGAGGGAGGGAAGGGAGGGAGAGGGAAGAGATTATGATGGGGAGAAGCAGGTCAGGAGAAATGTAGATACGAAACAGGATAAGGAGGAATTCTCTTTCGAGTCAGTGATAGCTCACTCTCCACCAGAGTTGCACCCAGAAATGCACTTTATGCGGGAGATTAATTTATGGAGGCTATCAGGCGCGGATACAGGGGGGGGGGGTCAAAGGGTCAGCTGACCCCCCTGTGATGTTTAGAAAATTAATTTAAAAAATGTATATTTAGAAATAAAATACTAAAAAATTAAATCATACAAGTTTTTATCTTTCCTAGGGATGTGCGAATGTTCTTTTAGTCTCAGGTGAAGCAAAGATTGAAGCATGCCAAGAAAGGTTGAAGCTGAAACCAAATACAGTTTTTTTTATCAAATAACACTATTATTAATTTTTAAATTATCTAATAATACTTCTAAATAAAGAGAAAGTTTAGTAGGGAAAAAACACACTATATTATATTATTTTTATGCTGACATATCTGAGTTTATTCCTGCTTGCGTTATAGGTAGATATAATTCAATATCAAGTTAGTGTTAAAATACTTTTTATTGCTGTTATGTGATTATTATAATTTATTTAAATGGGTAGTAATTAGTGATTTTCAAATATTTTCGTTATTTATAGAGGTTTTATTTTATCTTCAAAACTTCTCAAGATGCTAAGGTGGTTGTCGAAGTGACGACGTCGAATCGAAGGTGACTTAGGCTTCAACTTTGACTTTGACATTTCGAAGATTTGCACACCCCTACTGAATTCCTAGTGCAGGCTGTTCACCTCATACACCTGTCTTCAACACAAGTAGTGGACCGAGTTAAAGAGGGGTGGAGTGTGCTATTTTTAGAAAGACTTACCCCCTTCCAGTGAAAAGTACGCTAATCTGTTTCAAACCAGTCAGAGGTAGCTGGAAATATTTACTTTTAGAATACCGGAACGATTCGTTCGAGTGGCCTTAGACGAGGAACATTTTACGTGTGTGTTTCGTTTTGTTAATGCTTATGTGCAATAAAGTGTAATTTATAAATATTTCAGTCTATTTGTGATTATAATGACCTATGATGGTTTTCTTTACTCTTAGTAAACTGTGAGTGTGGTATTTATGTTTTGTTTTTTATGGTTATTGTGCTACTGCCTATTGTCATTGTGATACTGTGACTGTGATACTTCCTCCTGCTATTCAATTTTGTGTTAAATTATTGTCTTTGCTAGTTATGTGATTTGAATGCAAGTATTGATATTATAATGTCAAAAAGAAAGGGACAGACGGATTTATTTTGTTTTTTCAAGAAAAAAAATCCTGAATCAACAGGAAACGAAACTGTGGATTTAATTGAAAATAGTGCGTCAGTGAACTTAGTTTGTGACTCACCCTCAACCAGTGGATTTAATTCAAATACTAAAATCTCTATAGAAAGTGTAGGACCAGAAAAATTTGATATTGGCAACTTTGTTGGAGCTGAAACTATTTCCGATGACTTAAAATACCACATGCTAGTAGAACCGTGGACTCCACCACTAAGCTACAAGTTCCCTAATGTTGTTCAGTCAGGAGGTATTAGACATTTTCAAAGATCATGGCTGGACAAGTTTGTTTGGTTGACGTACAGTGCTAAGGACAATGGCGCTTATTGTATTGCATGTGTACTTTTTGGATCAAAGGAAGGAGGTAGGAGTAGAATATCTCTCGGAAGCTTTGTACGGACTCCGTTTCTAAACTACAAAAAAGGAAATGAAATGCTTTGCAGACACGCCTCCAATGAATATCATAAAACAGCAATTATAAGATGTTCTGAATTTAAGAATACATTTGAAAACAGGACACAATCAGTTGAAGTCAGACTAAATTGTGAAGTGAAAAAAAGAATTGAAGAAAATCGAGCACGTTTGATACCCATGATAAAGACAGTTATACTATGTGGCCGACAAAACTTTCCCCTAAGAGGTCATCGTGATGATGGAGAGCTTAGCGAAAACGATAGCACAGAAAATGAGGGAAACTTCCGAGCACTTTTAAGATTCCGTATTGATGCCGGTGATAGTGATTTAAAAAATCACATAAAAACAGCACCCAAAAATGCAACGTTTATTAGTAAAACAACTCAGAACGAATTAATTGAAGCTTGTGGAGAAGTTATCCTTAGTAAAATTGTTAAGTCCATTAAAGCAGGGCAATTTTTTTCGGTACTAGCAGATGAAACAACGGATGTTGGAACAGTTGAACAGATGAGTCTTTGTGTTAGATTTCTGGACATAGTTTCACTTAAAATTCGAGAAGAATTCTTAGGTTTTGTGGAAGCGAGAAATCTCAGCGGCGAGGCTCTCACAAACTTACTTCTTGAAAAATTAAACAATTTGGGACTTAAAATTGAAAACCTGCGTGGTCAAGGGTACGATGGAGGGTCTAACATGTCTGGTAAAATCAAAGGTGTGCAAGCTCGTATTAGGGAAAAGCAGCCTCTTGCTATATATATGCACTGTGCTTCTCACAAACTAAATCTGTCCATTTCTAAAGCATGTTCTTTAACAAGTGTAAGGAACGCTATTGCTGTGGTCAGTAACGTAACAAATGAAGTAAGAGAATCCAGTAAACGAACAGATTTAATGAAAGCAAAAATACATGAACAATATCCTGAAGAAACAAAGTGCAAACTCAAAACGCTTTGTGAGACGCGTTGGGTAGAACGACACGATGCATTTTTACAATTCTTACATGTTTTTGATGCAGTTGTATGTTTCCTACAAGTATTTGATGCGGAAGCACCATCATCAAAGTCAGCACTTTTACTCACCTCAGTTCTCAGGTTTGACTTTATTATAACTCTGCATATTGTTTCATTTATCTTCAGTCTAACAGTCACGTTGTCTCGTCAGCTTCAAAACCCTTCGTTAGACCTGAAAAACTGCTATAATATGGTAGCAAATGTTTTAGAGACATTGAAAGATTATCGGAATAACCCTAATAAATATACAGAAGTCTATAATGAATCGGTGAATTTGGCTGTAAAACATGAAATTGACATCACTATACCAAGGACCTTTCGAACACAAACTCATGGGCCAAATGTTGCTGCATATAGTCCTGAGGAATATTATAGACTAAATGTCTACCTGCCATTTGTGGACTATCTTATTTCTGAACTGTCAACTAGATTTTCATCAACTGGACATGATAATATTATCACATTATACGGTTTAATACCAGCATTTGCTAACCAAGACAATGAAATTTTATTACAAGCAGCTCAAACATATGCTAATGACCTTCCTGGGACTCCGTCAGAACTTCGTGGAGAGATTGACTTGTGGCAACAACGCTGGAAACATAAATCTAAGGCAGAGTGTCCATCTAGTGCGGTTGACAGCTTAATGCATGCTTCAGATGGTTTTTACCCAAACATTAAAGTTCTTCTCCACATTTTGTCTGTTCTTCCCGTGACTACTTGCACTAGTGAGAGATCATTTTCTACCCTAAGAAGGTTAAAGACATACTTAAGGTCAAATATGGATGAGGAACGATTAAATGGTTTGGCCATGTTAAATATTCATCGAAGCATAGAAGTTCATCCTGATGAAGTTTTGGAGAAATTTGCTCAAAAGAATAAGAGGAAAATGCAATTAATGCATTTATAAAATATGAGGTACGTTTGAACAATGTTTTGTATAGGTTTTATAGTTATTATTATTATTAATTATTATTATTATTAGTAGTAGTAGTAGTAGTAGCAGTAGTAGTAGTAGTAGTAATTACTGTTGCTTTAAAAAGATACTTGCTATTGACATTATATAATTTTAATTTTTGTGGATTTCTAGAGTTATTTAGGTGAATACGCTGAGAAATTGATCAGACAAAAAAAACTATCACATTGCTATAATGCATTTTCAAACGTTCTAAAATATTCTTATTTTACTTAAATAATAAGCTTACATTATTAGTAATTATGTTATTTATAATTAGCTTGACCCCCCTATGAAAATTTTCTGGATCCGCACCTGGAGGCTATTATATATATAATATAAAATTTCTATATATTATAAATATTTATATTTTGGAAAACCTTTTATTTAATAAGTTGTAAGCCAGCTACTAGATGTAGCCTATAAACTCGGCACCGACTAGGTGGACAGTATTAAACAGTCCAATTTTCATAAGAACAACTTTATCTGGCAGCTAGAAAAGTTACTAGATCTACTTTCATATATTTATACGTCAGGTCATGTTCTCTGCAGCTGTCACTTTTTATGTACATGAAGTTCTCCTATAACGTGGTAATTGCATTCAGAAAAAAAAATCCATAAAATTTGGATATAAATTTTACCTCACCCCAAACAGTTTATATAAATTACATCTCACCCCTTGTATATAAATTCTACCTCACACCTAAGATTTTATATAAATTTTATCTCACCCCTAACATTTTATATAAATTCTACCTAACCCTAACATTTTATGTATCTCACTCCTAATATTTTATATAAATTCTACCTCACCCCTAACATTTTATATAAATTATACCTCAACCCTGTAATTTTATATAAATTCTCTCTCTCCCCTAACATTTTATATAAATTAATTATACCCCAACCCTAACATTTTATATAAATTATACCTCACCCCTGTAATTTTATATAAATTCAATCTCTCCCCTAACATTTTATATAAATTAATTATACCCCAACCCTAACATTTTATATAGATTCTACCCTACTCATCCCTACTTCACTAGTGTAAGCCTATGTATGCGGATAGCCCGAACTAGTACTAAACATGGGGCACGGATGATAAATATAACGAACTACCAGTAATGGCAGATATTAAAGAAATAACACAACGTTACTTTAAATTGTTTTTTTCTGTGATCAACTTGTTCCAGTGTTAATTGTGTCGTTGAAGCAATGAGAGTGTGTGGCCATCAGACTAAAATATGCTCAGGTTCAGTACAGTACGTCCAAGGCCCGAAGTACCCCGCCCATTGGAATGTCACCTCATTGTGTTCCTGGGCTGTTCTTGAGCACCTCTGCAACACTCCACTCACTGTCCTTCAACGATACACCAAGTAGGCAACACGACACAATGCTCGTAGCTTGCCTTCTTGTTCCATCCAGTGGCGTGACTGTGGAGACTAGAGTCCGTAAACACCATACAGCAGACGTGTCAAACTCATTTGATCATAAGGGCCAAGTTTAAATGTAAAAATACAGAAGGGGACGTATTTAAAAAAATACAATCTGCTCACTATTTAAAATAATTCTAGCATAGTACTTTATAATATTTTTTAAAAATTTTACATGCATTACTGTTTTCAGCCTAAGCTCAGGGTCAGTTTTTTATTCAAGCTATATATTTTTTTCACAACCAGCTTGCTAGGCCTGTTCTAGCTTCATATACATTTTAATCTAACTTAAGACTATAACATGCATAACATCAAGTCCCCGACTTTTAATTTATCAATGTGAAAGGGTAAACCCATGTTTCATCAATGATCAATTTTTCGGCCATACCAGGAATCAAACCTGGGAATCTTAACTCAGTAGGTAGGCAAGCTACCTACTGAGCTAAGTTGTCGGGTAGTACCTACTAATACTACTACTACTACTACTACAACTACTACTACTACTACTACTTCTTCTACTAATAATAATGATAAAAATAAAGAATAAATGAACAAGTGAGACTTAAATCTTTGTATTTACCTATAAATGTTTGTAACTTTGATCACGCATTCTTTAATAAATTGCACATCTGTGAAAGGTTATAAATTTGATGAAATCATATGCGAGAAGGTATAGCTGACCTCGGCGATCTTGGGGTAAAGTGATCACCTCAAGACCCAACGTTCGTGGGTCCAAACCCAGCGAGGGTCGATGCATTTTTCTTGATCGAAATAAATTCGTAGCACAATTTCATTCAAAGGGAATGTAAAGCCGTTGATCCCATGTCGATTGTGACATATAAAAGAATCCTGTAAGGTATGTGAAAATACCTCTCCCGGTAAAATTGGTAGGTCCTTTCGCTCTCGGCCATAGAAATTCTCGTGTGCTGAAATAACCAGTCGGTTCAGAAAGTTCACGCTAATTATCTCGAATAAATAAATAAATAAAATTAAAATGACACGGTATAACAATCCTTAATGGTGTTTTTCTACTTTACCCATAGAAATAAAAATCGGCTCACATTGCATGTTGTTTCATAATTAGGGCCGCACATAATCATGGATCGGGCCATATGTGACCAACAAGTCACAAGTTTTACATGTCTACTATACAGGCTGGATCATATCAGGAAGGTTATGAAGAGTTCAGCAGTCTTTATAAGTTGAATACACACATTGGGCTAGCGCCTCAATTGAGGTCTGAATATAAAACTATCCCATTCCATTCTGAGATAAAGGTAACTGTGATAGTGTTTTTACGTGAATTAACTGCGCTATGGCGAACAAAAGAAAACATATCACGTTAAACTTTAAACAGAAATGTGTGATTTTAAACAGACTTGAGAAAGGTGAAACACAAATTAAACTAACGACGGAATAATCTGCGGGTATGCATACCCTTTTTTATATAAAGAAAAACTCCACAAAGATACGAAAATGTGTTTCAAAGTCAAATTAATAATACATATATGATTATTATTTTCTTAGCACCGCATCTTACTACCCGTTTGGGCTATACACTTATAACTATAACAATTACGCTAGTGGTTTTAGGGATTAGGAAGGTTATATTTAGAGGAATTATACCCGCATTTTCATGGAGGGAGAGTGAAAAACAATTTTGGAAAAACCACCCTCAGTACACCCGACGGATATTCGAACCTTGATCTCCCGGTCATCGGCAGTCTAGTTTACTACGAGAGTAGCACGTTAGACTATGCGGCCACCGAACAGATTGTAAGAATCAAAGGAATAGTAATATACAAATAAATTATTAGATAATTGTGCTGTTCAATTATTTTTCTTATAATCCCTTGATAATCCGAACGTCCTTGACAATTTTACGTTCTGATTAGCAGGACCGTGCTGTTTAAGTACAGTAAAACTACTTAGCACGCGTTTCACCTCTTACCACCCAACCGGGTTGTACACATAATTAGTAGGGAGGAGGAGTCGAGGATGAAATGTATCCATATTCGCGTGAAGAAAGAGTGGAAAACTGTTAAAGAAAAATCCCTTAAGAACACCGGCTTAGATTCGAACCGCAACCTCCCAGACTACGGCCAACCAAACAAGACGGTATAAACGTGTCTGTCCGTGAGACCCGCCGGTGCGGGATACAGTAGTTTACAATTTAAATATAAACGTGTAAGTTTGCCTTGGGGCAACGTTTAGCAAACTGTGATACGCGTACCTCCAGGAGTACGTGACTTCCCAACTAAGTTTTATTAATAATATTTTTTTTTAATTTACAAAATTAACACGGATTTGTTCGTGATGACATGGACTTTTATAAAGATTTTCTTTTCATTTGTCACGGCTTTGTTTACCTCTTTTAAGTTGGGTGTGTAGGTGACGCGAGAAAAGGTCAATGTTTTTGCAGTTTTTAATAGCAAAAACATTTTTTTGGCTAAAATAAATAAAATATTGCTTCAGTAGAAACATAGAGTTTAACTTACTTCACACGGTGATAACAACAGTTGTTGAATATATATCACGAGCATAGCGGCATTAGATGAGAAACATTTTAAACAAAGAGAAAAAGTTGTAACTAAATGTCAGGACACCCTTGACAGATATTCACGATCTTTTCTAACATTCCCTACATCCCCACCTTAAGACGACCGTTTATACTTTAGGTTTTTATTTTTTATGAAGAGTTGGAAGGGGTATTTACGTTAGTTAGACCACTGCCCCGAAATGTATATGCGACTGGCAAAAGTAGGGGGAACAATGACTTCGAGAAATTGATGTCCATCGCGTTAGCTCAGTCGGTAGCAGATATGCCAACTAATTCGAGGGAACTGAGCTCGATTTCCGTCTTGGCCGTAAACATCACTGGTGAAAAGCTGGTTTTTTTCTTTCACGTTGATGAGTTAATGGTCGGGGGGCTGAGTGCTGTGTCTGTGCTAGGTTTAGAGGTAGTTTTATTATTATTATTATTATTATTATTATTATTATTATTATTACTAAGCACCGCGTCTTACTACCCGTTTGGGTTATACTCTTAAGTATTAATTACGCTAATGGTTTAGGAATTGGGAAGGTTGAATTTAGAGGAAGTGAACCCGTATTTTCTTGGAGGAAGAGTGGAAAACCATTTAGGAAAAAACCACCCCCCAGTTCGCCCGACCGAGATTCGAATCACGATCTCCCCGTCTTCAGCAGTCTGGCTCAACACGAGACTAGCGCGTTAGCTAAATAGGCCACCGAGGCGGGTTAGAGGTAGTTGTTGGAGGATGTTGGGAGGTGCATGTGTACCTTCTGGTAGGCGTTGTTCAAGGAAGCTTGAAAAACACTAAATGAACCCGATTAAGAGGTGATGTCATTGAGTAACAAGCATATTATAATGCTTTTAAAACCAAACTATAGTAATAATATAAATTTAATCTACATAACAAATGCTCTAACAGTTCAGGTTACCAACCAATTTCAATGTTAGAAATACTATGATGAAAAAGTGCAGAAAAAGTGCAAAAAACCGCATTACGTAAGCTCGGTATGTTGTTAATGCCAACTTTACAGCTCTTTGAAACACTATTATTAACTAATAATACACGCGAGAAGTAGTAATAGCTATCATTATTATCTGTCTTGATTAGTTGATGTTTTACCTAAATTAAATGGTTGCTATAGTATGAGCGCCATTACCTACCAGTTAATTTTAAAATTGATGTTCGTTTCTAAGATTATTTTAACAAAGGTTGAACTGACCTTAACTGAGCTAATATAAAATAGGGCACTTAATAATGGATTCAGAGGAGAACGATAGTATAGTAGGATTTAGCTAAGAAGGACCTTTTAGAAAATACAAACCTTTTTGCGGCCAACATATATAACATTTTACTATATTCTTACTAGTGTTGTTGTATATGTATAGCTAGTTATCTATCATAATTGACAGTTGTAAATTAATGACTTAAGTTATGAATATATAAAATCAGTTTTAGTAACTTTTAAAATCGTCACTTAGTCTTATTTTTTTAGCACTATGTCTTACTACCCGGTTGGGCTATACGCATATGTACTAATTACGCTAATGGTTTTAGGGATTAGGAAGATTGTATCTATAGGAAGTGCGCCCGTATTTGCGTGGAGAGAGAGTGGAGAACCGTTTTGTGAAAACCACCCTCAGAACACCCGACTGAGATTTGAACCTCGATTTCCCCGTCATCGGTAGTCTGGTCTACTGCTCTGCGAAAGTAGCGCGTTAGACCAAGCGCCCACCGAAGCGGGTAATTACAGTCCTATCTATCAGTTCTACTATACATTCGAACACTTAATGAACCAGCAAAGATTTAAGTTTTATGTTTCGCTAAGTAATTTTATAAACTAAGCCTCCTTACATAAGAATGAATATTATAACTTCTAAAAAAACCAAATCTGATTATCTCGTTCCCATAAAATCACACATTATTTTATTATCTAAATACAGTCATGGACATTATACACCTTGTATGTTTTTATTTTTCGATAAAATCGGTTGTTGTTTATTTACTAAAATAAAAATAATACTTTTCTTTTTACCTTGAAAGGTTTCCATCCCTGTAGTTTGCGTGTTTTTTTTAAACTCTTGACACACGCGATGGTGTGGTAATCTCGTATTACAACACTTTCCAGGGTACTGGTCGATGTAACTTTTTGAATCCAATAAACTAATTAAATAGTAATGTATAATAGATCGTAAGTTCTAACAACACGAAACCTACGGGAACTGTCGCGGCCAACTGAAGCTATTGTGGGTAGTTCAGACAATGTTCGATTGTGATTAGGTGAAGTAACTAGGGATAGGTGAAGAAAAAACAATGTAGTTCTCATTTCAAGAAAGGAATATTGAAAAATAATCAATATTTACACGCAAGTAATTAATTAGCTAATATTTTGATTTTTTTTAAATCACAGCCTTTTTTTATCACCAAGTTTTTATTTTGTTATCACAGAGTCTCACTACCCTTTAGGATTATACGTATAGTTAGGCTAATTGATTAGGGATGAGGAAGGTATAATTTATAGAATATTTACCCGCAATTGATTGGAGAGAGAGAGAGGAAAATCATTTACGAAATCCACCCTCAGTGTGGCCTATCGGGATTCGAAATGTGACCTCCCCATCACCGGCAAACCAAACTAAATGAGCGTGTCATTTAGACAGAGTGCTCTTAGCGCGCGTATGAGCTATTAATCTTATTAAATAACATATATTTAATGCGGAGTTGTTTTTACAAAGACGAATGTTTGGAGCAGTGATTTTTAACCTTTTTCAACTCAAGGCACACTGAACAAGGCACTAAAGTTGTCAAGGCATAGCATCAGTTTTTTTAATGAGAAATTTTCTAAGAATTATAAAACGCGTATTAAGATTGTTTTTAAAATTAAATAGCTAATATTCTAATAATTGTGTTATTTAAAAAAAATAATGTTGATCGTGGATTTAAAAAGTGTTTATTTTCACTCCTATTTTTTTATCGCTTCTTTTTATTTTCTTCAAAACTCCCGTGGCACACTTTCTTTTTGAACCTTCACGGCACATTGGTTGAAAAACGTTAATTCAGAGAAATAGCTTAAATACCTAACAGAACTGGTTTCGATCCCAGGGGATCCGTGATTGGATTTAGTATCTGTGTTAGGCTTTGCATTTGGAGTAAGCTTTTGAAATTCTTGGGCTTTGCATTTGGAGTAAGCTTTTGAAATTCTTGAACCCAGGTTTGGATGTTTCATGATAGATGTTCTATTATAATTTACTTTGATTGATAAGTTTAAATAAGTTTAGAAAGTACTCGTTAACTATTTTTAAAAATTTAGTTGATACTAATGATGCACAGCTCTAAGATTTTATCCTAATAACAAATAATTCAAGGACTAGAAATAGCATTTTAAATTTGATAACGACCCACTTCGGTGGTCGCGTGGTCTAACGCGCTACTCTCCCAGTAGACTAGGCTGCCGATGACGGGGAGATCGGTGTTCGAGTCTTGGTCGAGTACTGAGGGGGAGGGGGTTCAAAATTGTTTTCCACTCTTCCTCCATGAAAATTATGGTACACTTCTTCCTAATATAATTTTCCTAATTCTTAAAACCATTAGCTTAATTAGCACATAAGCGTATAACCCGAACGGGTAGTAGTAAGACGTGGTGCTAAAAACAATGAGATTGGAATTTATGAAATATTTTTTAAATTTTAATCTCTTTTATATGATGAAATTGTTTCACTGATATACATTTCACTGTTCTCTGATGAAGACTCCGGGTTACCGCCTTAAGATGCGATACCTAAGCTACACATTATCTATGGGTCTTTTAAAAGCCCATCTCATGGCCGATCAACCGAGATATTAAATAGGAAATTTCGCTCGACCCAGAAAACTTTTCTAAGTGCGGTTATCTGTATTATTCATTAGCCTACATTACAGATAAGTCTAGTAATTTTTCCATTAAAAATAAGTTTGTATGAATTTACGTATGATAAAACGGTATTACTGGTCTTGATTCCACCATTTTTAAAAGTAGAATAGTAGAGAAACTCGATCCAATTTGCGACGTCTTGTTCGAGCTGCATTACATAACAGGTGTTACCCGTGAGGTGAGATGGTTTATTAAGGTGGGAGTGTAGGGAACACGAGTTAAAGGAAGTGTTTTTTTGCAGTTTTTATAGGAAGACATTATTTTGGTCAAAAAAAATTGATCCAGTAGAAACATAGAATTTAATTTTCCTCACATGGTGATATCAGCATTTCTTGAATATCTGTCAGGGGTGTCCATACATACATACATACATACATACATACATACATACATACATACATACATACATACATACATACATACATACATACATACATAAACTAATCACGGCGTTCCCTTACGGGATAGGCAAAAAACTCTACATATAGCTAAAGAAACAACAACTTTGTACTTAATCCATCCTCACTAACTTTCTCCACACTTCCCTGTCCTTGCATACTCCCTTAGCTTCAACAACATCCATACACCGAGTAATACATGCTCTTTCTATTCTTAAACTCCTAATGTTTCTCTTTTTCACACATTCTTCTACAACATATAGCTACTTATTATATGGTCTACCCCTTCCTTTTGATCCACACACTCTACCTTCATATATTTGCTTCGTCACTTGATCCACACTCATCCTCTCAACATGCCCAAACCAACGTAAGACGCTTCTTTCACATTGAACTATTGGATTCCCTTTCAAATATCACTTCTTATACACCCATTTATCACCGAATCTGTCAATGACAACTTTAATTTTTTTTAAATGTTTTTCTATAGGAATTTAAAAAAAAACTGGCTTTTTCTCGCGTGCCCCCTCTACCCCACATTAAGGGAAGAATACTGTACCAAAGCGCTCTTTTAAAATAACTTTAACCCTCGTGACAATCATTTTTCAGCTGAGCTCCCTGAAGTCGTTGGAAAATATTCACCGTCGTCATGTACAGGAACAGTTATGCTACCCGGGGGATCCCAACATTGTCAATGTCGAACAGGTCACGTTGGGTAAAGACATTCTTGGAGAATGTCTGGAGCTGGGGCAAGGAGTTCTGTCTGCAAACCGCTCAGCACGGCTTCAAGTACATCGCGCTACCTAGAGAATGTCTCATAGAGAGGTACGCACAGTCCAATTTTAATAGGAAGGACTTAGTCTAACATTTAAAATGTTGTAAGATTTCCTTTCATCTACTCACGCTTCAGGTCCTTTTATCTGCAGCTGTCATGTTTAATATATATTATCAATACCTATAAAATAATAATAAAATAGTAATGTTATCAATGTTTTTTCCTAAATGATGTCCCTCCCTCCTTCCACGGAAAATCGCGTAATTTTCCTTCTTATTCGAGCTTCTAAATTCTATCTCGATCGTCTCTACACCTTTTTTTTTAAAACTACACGCAAATGGCGCAAACTAAAAAAAATAGTATTCACTTGGAAAATCTGGTTTTCCTTCCTCCACGAGACGACTCAAACATGGCGACTGTATCTCGATCTTTGGTCGACAGAGTGCTCTGGCTGGTCGTGATCCTCATCTCGTTGGTCACGTCCCTGTACTGCATCTGGACCTCTCTGCAGATACACTTCCAGAACCCCACGATCACCGTGATCGACACTGTCCACCGACCCATCTTCAACTTCAACTTCCCGGCCGTCACCATCTGCAGTATCAACAAGGTGCACAAGAGCAAGGCCAGGAGGCTCATAGGGAACATGTGAGTATGTGTGTTGACGGGAACAGTGGCGGTGAAACCTTACTTGTTTGGGAGGGAGGTGAAGTTAAAAACAGAAAAATTGGTATTTTTAGGTGCTTGGTCCCCAAAACTAAAAATAGGTCTGGAGGCCCCTATACCAGCAAACGATTTAGAATTGGATATCCCTATAAAATTTGAAATGGTTCTAGTCTAGACAATTTTTGAAAATTATTCTCCACTGCTATCTTTTTGGAGTGACCTTCCCTAGATTTTTTTTAAATTTAGACACTCTCTAAAGCTATTTGAAGTGATCTTCTCCCAGTAAATTAAAACATTTTTAAGTGAATTACAGAAGCCGCTTCCACAAAAATGAAACATCAAAACGGTTATTTTTCAAAAGTTCCTGTTTCAATAATGTAGAAACGCTTAAAAAAAATTAATTATTAAAAACCAATAATTGTTTGTTGTGAAAGTTTTGAACTGCCAAAAGCTACAGCGGCTCAACACATGGTCTTGAGGATTATATGGCTTGGCGAATGGAGATTGTATCTGATAACTTTTGTTATCTGTCAGTTACCACCATTCCTACGGCGGATATCCTATAATTGGAGTTTGATGCAAAGCCAGCTTTTAGCTTCATATTTGATAATATCGCAGGGAAGTGAAGTAAATCTAGAGAGGGCGAGTTTTTTTGTCCAAGACGTTGATTTACCGACTGAGCTAAGGTGTCGGATTCGATTCCCAACATAATCCAAGCGAATATAATTGGTGAAAGGCTTCCCCTTTCATAATGATTAATTAATGGACGAGAGTCTGGGTGCTATTTCTGTTCTAGAAACAAGTTAGTTTGTAATTCGGGGGCTAATGTTATCTGTCAGTTCATAAAGTGTACGTTAAATACTGTAAGTAAATAGTATGCCTATGTAACTTGTTCGAGATTTATTTTTGAAACTATTGACTGATTCTATCAGATGTGTGATTTCATGGCGTAACAAGGAAGTTGTTTCAAGAGCTCGCCTCGTTATGGCGTAACAAGGATGTTGTTTCAGGGACTTATCACTTTATAGCGTAACAAGGACGTTGTTTTAGGGATTTATCACTTTATGGCGTAACAAGGAGGTTGTTTTAGGGATTTATCACTTTATGGCGTAGCAAGGAGGTTGTTTTAGGGATTTATCACTTTATGGCCTAACAAGGAGGTTGTTTTAGGGATTTATCACGGCTATGGTGTAACAAGGATGTTGTTTCAGGGACTTATCACTTTATGGCGTAACAAGGAGGTTGTTTTAGGGATTTATTACGCTATGGCTTAGCAAGGAGGTTGTTTCAAGAGCTTGCCTTGTTATGACGTAGCATGGGGGTTTTCAGAAGCTTGCCTCGCTATGACGTAACAAGGACGCTGTTTTAAGATATTACCCCACCTAGAGTAACATGAAGCTTGTTTCAGGACCTTACCACCAGAAATGACCCCTGACCAACTACTGGAGGACTTCAAGTTACTGACGGAATTGATTGAGCCTCGTGAAAAAGAATTTACTCCGCAACTGGCCAGACTTCAGCAGATTATGGATATAAACAACATTAGCATAGAAGAGCTCATGAAGACGGTACTTCTTTATAGTACTATTTTTTGTAAATGTAGGCCCTAAGATATTGTTTCTATCTAGCTCTCTTTTGAAATCTATTTTTTTTACTACAGTTTAAGGCTAGTTTGCCAACTACTTGTCTATATCTAATATAAACTAACACGATATAGAGGATTGAGTAATGGCTTGGAAAGCTGATTTTCTAAAGTGGTTCCCTTATTAAGTGGGCGTGACATGTCAATATAGTTTTTTATATAACCATTCATAATTTGGAATGGGGTAGCATGCGTATTCCTCAAATACCACCTCAGCCCTCATCTTCCTACGTCCATGGGACTGAGTTCAAAAGATTTCAGAAACTTTCGCCTGGAGGCCAGATGGGGGAATAGTACCCCTAGCGCATCCTGTCGGTAATCAAACTCAAAGGCCTCACGTTTGAGTAAATAATATTAACTGTGATCTAGCGAGGCCAGAAAGGGGGCTACCCAGGCAGCTGAGATCAGGTGTTAAATGTTAATATAACGTTTAATAGTACAATAGTTTGTTACTAACTGGAATGAATACAAAACTGTTTCATAACACCCTACATATAAATAGACTTGTAATCTTAGTTTAAAAGTTGAAATTTTCCATTCTTAAAAGTAAAAAAAAAAAAAATTCATATATTTGGTTGCTCATCATTTACCTAAATTCCCGGAAAACGAAATGAAACTGGTATAAGAGAGCAGAAAGTATCTTTGTGAATCGAATTATGTACAATTTAATTTTGTATTGGCATTTGTATTTTCCTCCTACCCTATTTGTTCTCCTACTGCCGGACAGCTCCATCCATAAACGTTACGTTTTTTTCAGTTTTACTAGGATATTTTATTTCCATGGCTGAATTTTAAATCCCCGTGCTACGTAGGTCTAATGCTAAATTACTACGACTAAAGGTTTTTATTCGTGATTTTTGATTAAAAAATAAGACGTGAGTTTAAAATAACATCAAAGTCGTACTTTAAAGCAGGCTCATTTAATAAAAAATAAACAAACGACAATTGCAGAGTCGTTAGCCTCCGATTTTTCAAAAATTTCTTGACCCATAAATATTAGGAAAAAATAACTGTCGGCCACTATTACAATTTGTTTCAACATCTTTGGACTTAGGATGGTTTCTGCGAGTTGTTGAGGTTGCATGAAACAGTTCAGGCTGTGTCAGGAACCGGGTCCTCGAACACGTGACCGCCCTTGGCTGAGGCCCCTGCAGACCCACCTTAATCCGGCACTGGTTCCGCACACTATCCATGCACCTCCGGACAGAGGGGAGGGGCCACCAATGAACGCGTGTTCGAATCCACTACAAAGTACTTCAAGTGAAGAGACTCACCCACTTCAGTGATCTAACGCACTACTCTCGCAGTAAACTAGCCCGCCGATGACGGAGAGATGGAGGTTCGAATCTTGGTCGGGTTTACTGGGGGTGGTTTTCCACTCTACCTCCACGCAAATGCAGGTACACTTCCTATAAGCATAACCTTCATAGTCTCTAAAACCATTAGCGTAATTAGTATATAAACGTTTAATCCAAACGGGTAGTAAGACGTGATGCTAACAAAAAACTGAAGACTCGCTAGGAACGATACGTGAGCGTGAGAGTGTGAGAGTGTGAGAGTGTGGGGGTAGAGTCTTTTTGAGTCTCCTGTACTCGGGAAGGTACTAATGCTCCAGGCGCGTCAAGTACCGGTACGTGACTAGTTATCAAGTTTCCCCAACTGCTCCGGAGAGTCGTGGTGGGGGGAACTGTGGCTCAGACAATATGGATAGGAATGTGGGTACGTTGTTTAATGGGCCGTATTTATAGTCTAGTTTAAGAGTCAACCGATACAAGCGTAACAAGCAGTTTTACCCGCTTCGGTGGTCGAATAGTGCAAGGTGTTCCTCTCGCATTAGACTGGACTTCCGATCACGGTGGTTTTCTTAAAATGTTTTCCCACTCTTCCTTCAACGTAAATGTGTGTACACTTCCTACTAATTAAACCCTCCTAATTCCTAACACATTAGCGTAATTGGTACACGCGCGTGTAGCTCAAACGGGATGTAAGACGCGGTGCTAAAGAAAACAATAATAATAAAAGCAGTTCAGCTTGAATTGTGTTTTTACTAACCTCCGAAACTTGTTTATATATATATATATATATATATAAACAAGTTTTGGAGGTTAGTAATATATATAAAACAGCCCTCAGTTAGTCAAACAATGGTACACTATTTGAATTGCTATACAAACTTCATTTTTCAATATTTAAAAAAAATAAAAATGTCTATCCAGCGCGAAATTGCACGTAGGAAACCACAAAAGTACAAAAATTAATGAAGCCGTCTTGATCACAATCAGGTATCCATGCATCGGGCACCACGGACGGCGTAGTTTCTATAAACCGCAGAGGATGGGATACACTAACTATGGTGAGCACCGGACCACTCATATCTTGTATCTTATAAATCTTTCATTGAGTGTCCCCGACTGAGATCACGCCACTAGAGTGTTAAGGTGCCAATCATGGCAGAACCTTTCATGATAGTATTCTCAAATAACCTTATTTTCCACTTTAAATTGCTCATATAATAGCGTTCACCGTCATACACAGCCCTCGACATCGAAACTTAGATGCTCACTATCGCTATACTGGGATGCAACTTGTGAATGGTTCAAAGTGGAAACTAAAGTTCACCCACCCCACATTGTTATCTTATACTAGGATGCAACGTATGAACTGTCCGAAACGTAAATGAAGTACAGCCGAGCTGTGTAGAAACACGGAAAATATTAAACACAAAATAAAACTTTCCCCAACGTGGTATACTTTTTTTTAAGTCAATAATATTTCAACAATTCACTGTCATATCACAATTAACTTTGTGAATTTAACGGTTATAAATTGCCTTGGGGGTGCTGTTGAAGAAAACAAACTTATGGGCCGAACATAAATATCTTGGCGAGCAAAATACAACACGTTTCATAGTAGTAAGGAAAAGATTATGTAAGTTATTGATTTTAACACATATGTGGGTAATGAAAGTTAAGACTTAGATAAGTTGATCTAGAAAAACAGATAAAAAATTAATTTATAAATTAAACACTTAATAAAGTGGTGGATGTATAAAGTGAAATTAACAATAACTAAAATGTATAATTTAAATATAATTTTGGTGAAGAAGCATAGTGTAAGATATGAACATTTATATAAAGGTATAATACATCATCAACTAAAATATAAATCACAAACGAGTTGATGAATAGTCTAAAATTTAAGTTGACACATAAAAATATTAATACAAAATTATAACATACAATACGATGTGGTACGAATGTTTTCTAAAATATTATATATGTAGGTATACTAATGTATTGTTTCTTTTTAACTGGCGGTGTTACTTTCAATGTTTTTACTCGGAGTTATTGATATTAATAGTGTTTTAGACAATCACTTTGACAATTTAATACATTTTCCTTCTTTAAAATGTAGGCATTATTAAAATATTTACAATCGGATTTGAGATATCCATAATCTTCAACAAGTTTTTATTTTTAGATACTGATTAAAAACGTCATTAATAAGCGGCACACTGGACTCGTTAAAAATCCAACTAGTCCCCAAGTAGCTCCTTGGTCGGAAAAGTTTCACCATCCCTGTACTAGAGTTGCTACGTATGACCAGGGGTTTAAGTGGAGCGGGAACGCGTGGGAACGCCGTCCCGGCACTTTTTCATCGGAGAATATTCAAAATAATTTTTTTTTAAGTTCTATACCATTCAATTTCAAGTCAACTAATTGATTTTATATCAATATTATATTAAAACGTTTTTTCATACTATGAATCAATACATTCTGATGAAATTTACTGTGCTCTATACGAATTCTTGGAATTTTAGGGGAAGTGCGCTAAGTAAGTTTCTGCCTTGGTAACCATTAAAAAATGTTCCAAATAGCTTCCAGAGGCATTTATTATTATTATTATTATTAGCACCGCGTCTTACTACCCGTTCGGGTTATACGCACTTACGCTAATGTGTAATGGTAGGGTGAATGTGTAATGGTAGGGTGATTGTGAGATGAAATGGAGGACCTACAGTTTAACGTGGAATCCGAACCACGGTGGAGGCCTGGCATTGAGGCATTTATGTTTGTTTGTGAAATATATATATATTTTTTTGCCTATGGCGGCCCCTTCAACTTTGGGGATGCTAAGGCCTTATATTCCGGCACTGCTAAATTTATTACACCACTGCGTATGACCCTTCCAAAGAGGACAGGTAGTTTATTTAGAGGGTCCTCGTCTGAACAGCTGTTGGAAAATGTTCAAAATCTTATCGGTGGTGGTAATGTGGTAGGTAGCTTATCCCTTTACTATCAGGTCCCAGTCGCTACTAATTTAGCTATGTTGAATATATAAATGACAAAATTATATGGGGTGACCTGGTGGTCTAGGGGTAAGGTGTCGGATTTCTGTGCTGGGGGTTCAATCCTCGGTCCCGGCACAGATTTATCTGATTGCCAAACCCTTCCTTCACCTCTGACAAGACGTGTATTAATCACAAACTTATGAATGTGAGGAATGCCAGACCTCCACCGTGGTTCGGATCCCACGTTAAACAGTAAGTCCTCCATTTCATCTCACAATCACCCTACCATTACACATTAGCGTAAGTGCGGCTAACCCGAACGTGTAGTAAGACGCGGTGCTAATAATAATAATAATAATAATAATAATAATAATAATAATAATAATAATAATAATAAATAATAATATATGAGCCTTGTTATTTTAATGATTATTTTAGCACTGCGTCTTACTGGTTATAAAAGGTTTTAAACACTTTTAAAAAAATCATAGCAATACTCTACATTCCTTAAGATTCTCCAACAACATGCTCGAATCATTTTTCGGGTACAATATTTCTTTGTACTTGTTTGCCAGTCCCTCATTCGTCTGGGAATGTTCAGTCTGTTTGTAATATTCCAGGTGACACCAACTTGCAGGGAACTGTTGGTGAACTGCAAGTGGAAGGGTCGTCCCAAGGTCAAATGTATCACCATGTTCTACATGATCAAAACTTACCAAGGCTACTGCTGCGCTTTCAATTACAAAGGCTTTAAGGAACCAAAGCCCAGGTACGTGAAGAACATACTATTTCACTGGCAGGGTTGACCGCAAGGTTATAGTGGTGGACTTGGAGCCGGGAGACAGGGGTTATATTCCTATCGAATGCGCTGGTGATGGGTTTTTTTTACATCGAGACACGTAGGTCTAGCATTCAGGCCCGGATTAACTATTTTGGGGGCCCTATGCCAAGTAGAACTTGGGGCCCTTAAAAGTTGAATGATTATGAATCTTACATGATATAGTACATTATACATGGATAATTTTATTTAAAGACACTTTTTTTTTGCAAACGTTAAGCAATCATGAAGATTATTTTTTACTAACATATAATAATTAATACTTTAGTAACTATTAAAATAGATGGTTTATTATATACTGAGTGGATCATAGCACTGTAAATTAATAGCTAATAATTTAATAACACTGGACATTATATAATTATAGACTATTTCAGTGTAATTGCATTTTCTGTAGTCCGCCGTCTACAGATAAAATAGTATTAGTATAGTAAAACGTATTTTATTATTAATATTATTTTTTTGCGTTTTTCTTACGTCGCATTGAGTTAATTTTTGAATACTAATAATTTTATTATTTTACCTCAGAAATTATTTTCAATAGAAAATCAATGTTTATATTTCTGTCAAAAGTCAACGGTACCGTCTGCAGATACGTAATATTTCCGGTTTGCCAAAAGTAAAGGTTGCGTTAATTTTTAAGCACGGATTGTCGGACTCCACGTAATACCAGGCTACCAGCGCCCTTTGATTAGGGAATTTCTAGATTAGTTTGGGATAAATTTTACGAAAAAACATAAAAATAAATATTGAAATATTGATTTATAATAAATACTATCACAAAATAAATATGACAAGCTAAAGAGATTTATTTGCCCCTAAACTCGGGGGCCCCTGTGCGTGGCACACGCCTTAATCCGGGTCTGCTAGCAATAACAGTATTAGTAACATATCTATGACAGGGCCTTCCCGTGTTATCTCCATACGAATGAGGGTACATTTCATTCAAACACACTTTCCTCACCCCGTTCTCTTGCATAAAACAGTTTATTAACTGAAATCCACTAAATATTCATTCATTCACTTTTCATTTTTTGAGTTATAAATAGCGTGCACTTTCTTAACTGACTGATTATATCAGCAGACGGACATTTCTATGAGCGAGCGTGAAAAGGCTTAACAATTTTGCCGGGAAAAATATTTTAACGTACCTTCAAAGGTTCTTTTACATGTTGCAATCGAAATGGGACCGACAACTTTACTTCCTCTCCGAAGGAAGTTGTGCTACGGATCTTTATCGCTCAAGAAAAATACGTCGACCCCAGCTGGGATTGAACCCACGAGCATAGGGCCGTGAGGTGAGCTCTTTACCTCAAGACTACCGAGGTTGACTTTTAAAAAAAGCTAAGGGGGTATAACTTGTTATTGATTAATATTTAAAGGCACTAAACACCAATTGGGTTCATTCTCTAAGTTATTCGTACCTTTATTTTTACGTGAAGACTCAATTTTGGACCCCGCCGTTACACATCCGAACAAAAGGTATCTCAAAGATGGCTGATGACATTTGATCAAACAATGAAACAAGTAAAGTAATGTAAATTCTACGCGATTCAGGTTTAATTGGCTAATAATTTATTTCAGAGACTACTTGGAGGAAGAAACAGTCTTGTTGGAACGAAACAAGCACGGGACCGAAAGGACCTACGCCTGCGGCCAACAGATGGGCCTATCTGTCCTCATCAACAACGAACTGGAGGACTACCACGCCACGCTGATCGCATCTCGCGGCACCAAGGTGAGGAATCTCCGGCTATTTAAATGGAACAACTCGCTTCGGTGGTCGAATGGGTCATCCATAAGTCACGTGACTGTGGATTAACACGTTCGCCGAAAAACTAGCGCAGAACAGGAAAGTGGTCACGTGACGCGCTCTAAGCCAATCTCAAGATTTCCGTTTAATCGGCGCGAGCTGTTCTGCTGAAGTTCAACTTTTCTCTACTTTGTCCGCTCTGCTCGAGATGTTTGGCACAGGAGAACCAATCCAATCTCAGAACCAACCATCTCAAATCAGTGCGCATGCGCTCTACAGCCAGAAGAAAGCAGACAGCTTCATTGGCCGTTGTGAGGAGATTTGAAATAACCAGTTAATGTAAAGCGTGTGTATCGATATATTGAATTGTGCCACGTCATAGCGTTATAATTTGTAAACATCCATCGGGAGAAGGATCTAAAATATATGTTTATCCACTATGAAATAATATATGTTGATAATCAGCTGTTTTAAAACGTTGCAATGCATCATGGATCAACTTAAAATATGTGAATTACTGCGCAGATTCTGCTTTCTATTTTTTCGGTGAACGTGTGAATTAAGCTTAACGCTGTTGTGAGAGGGGGGAAGGGGGAGGGATCTAATGTGTGCATGGTGTTACATGGGTGGGGGAGGACGGATACATCACAGTGTTACGTAACACAGATCTTAAGTTCTACATAACCTTCCCGTGGGTTCAAACGATCTGAGCATTTTATCTAACAATTTTCATCTCTAATTTGTTTGGATTTTGTTTTCAATATATCACTAGTAAGATAGTTAAAAAAAAGTTCCCCAGCACACTACTTCTTGGTATGATGAATATAATATGCAATAAACTCTAGGTGCCGCTTTTTCTAACCTAATTTATTGATCTAATAAGTATGCTGAAAAAACTACCTCGGAGGAAAATTTCAGATTGAAAATTTATGTAAAATTCTCATCTATTAGGCCTAAACCGGAGAGGGTAGAGTTTTCAACGGAATTGAGGGTCTGGAAATCTGGGCGAATGTTGGTGCATTTCCTGCTCCCTCCTTGTTTCCTTTGGTCAGATATTGTAAGTCATTGATTTCCAGTGCGAGTACTAGAGCTAACGTAAAATAAAGTAGTATTTATCTTATTATTTTTCTAAAAGCTTTTTTATAAAAAGTATATTTGAAGTCGGCTGCGTGAAAAAGTGTATAATTATATAAAAGTGTGTTTTAAGAGTAAGCAACGCCTGGTGAAGCTCTGATATAAGACTATATATATAGACTTGATAATCCTAGACTGCTAGTGACTACTATTGCACCTATACGACACACATAATCATTTCTCTGTAAATGTGACATCACTTAACTTACAGTGGAGTTGCGGCAGCATGGTCTGATAGTAAAAAAAACACTATTTTAATATATTCAGCTTCATCTATCCCTTTTGATAGATAGGCTAGTATTAATGCAGACAATAGAGCAATACGTATTTTGTAGATTTCCTAAGACATCCTTATTACCACGATTCCACTAGACTGGACCTGCGCACACTTATATCACTTGACAGTGTATGCGTAGCACTTCCCCTACGCTAGTTCTGAATAACATTAATTATCTGCGATCGTGACGTCACTGAAGGAAAAAGTTTTCGGGTTGGAGTACATTTAGCTGCTGCTTTAGAACTGATGCGCGTTCTAGGAGTAATAATTTATATTTATAAAAACAGTGGGGACAGTTTGCCTGGCTCAACAGCCTACAAGTAGCTATTGGAGGAAAACGAATTGGTGAAACTTCACAGATGACTATGTTTTTCAACACTACTGAACTCATTATAAATTTTATAGTAAAAGTGCAATTCATTAATTTTGTTTTACTGTACTCTAGATCGTTATTAAGTTCCCATTCACATATTTGACATTTCTGTTAGTATGTTAGTTCATAATTATAAATTTATAACTGAGATTAAGCTCTTTAATTTTTTTTTTCTAAACACCTGCATACATGAAGCAAGCCTCTCACATTCTGCATCAACATTTTGAAATAATAATCATAATAATATTTAGTACAACGTCTTACTACCCGTTCGGGTTGTACGCTTAAGTACTAATTACGCTAATAGGTTAGGAATTGGGAAGTTTGGATATAGAGGAAGTGAACCCGAATTTGCGTGGATGTAGAGTGGACTTTTTTTTAGGAAAAACTACCCCCAGTTCATCCAACCGAGATTCGAATCTTGATCTCCCCGTCCTCGGCAGTCTAGCTCAACACGAAACTAGCGCGTAACGCCACCGCTGCGGGTATTTTGAAATAGAGGTGAGGATTTAAGGAAGATAATTATTTATGTTGTGGCTATTTCAATATTCAATTAAATGTAACTTATGTATAAAATATAATGAAAACCACTTACCCTTTGATTAAAAATAAATTAAACTACGAAAGGGAAAAATATAATATTAGAAATAAAACTTCAAAAAAAAACTTGAACCTATTTAATTAAATATCTTTCCACCATACCTTCCTTAATTTATTCCACTGGAGTCGAATTAAAATGTAGTCAGCTAAAATTATGATTGAATTAAAATAATATATAGAGCTTGTGTGGTTCTGGAACGGGGTCAACCCAGCCTCGTGAGGACAATTGGGGAGCTACATGAATAAATAAGAAGCAGATCTGGTCTAGAAAACTGAGATTAAAAACCGGAGGTTTCGTTGTGCTGACCAGATGAAGCTCTCCATCCGCAAATGTTGGTACTATTTTAGCGAACATGTGGTGGCTGCTTGGTCGATATAGTTCGCTTGCGGGTTGATACCACTGAGATTTTTTTATCAAGCTATGTTAAACACAATCGTACATAAGTTCTCACAGCGTCTATTGTAGTTTGGAATATAATTTTCAAAGATTAGCTAGATTAATTTGCCACTGAAAAACAAGTATACGGTATTATTTATTTATAATGGAAAGAACTCCCTAAAAATCCATTTCGAATCAAATCGAAGCAATATTCGAAAAATTTCAAATATCCGTAATTAGTAAACTAATTCTGATTTTAAATCTAGAATTAAAATAACGAGTTAAGACCATCTAACCATCAATAACTAAATAACACATTTGAACGAAATCTATAAAACCGTTTTTGAATGTAGTTACAGGCAAGGGGGGGAGAGGGGGGTAAACATACATAATTCTAGAAAAAACTTTTTCAAGTTCGGGAGCATATCAAAACATCACCACTATATCATGACAATCAAGAGGTTGAACATATTTACAGTTAAAATACTTTCTTTATATGATTCCGACATTTTAGCTTATTCGGTAGCATGTTTGCCTACTGAGCTAAGGCACCCTCGTTCAATTCCTGGCATGGCTGAAAAATGTATCATTAGGGTAATTAGTGTTTCCCGTTTCACAGTAATGAAGTATGGGTTCTGTGTGTTAGATATTTAAATAAGTTTAAAAGTCGTGTGCGGATAATCAAATAAAAAATCTTTATATGATAAAATAAAAAGGAACAAACTGGTTGTATTTTTAATTTGTGACAGCAACCTTTCTGACGATGACTTGTTCCCAGCTGTTGACGCACAACCCTTTTCATTACTCGAGTGAGGCCGACAGTCAGAAGAAGGTGGTGAGTCCAGGGCAGCACATGTACCTCGCCTTGAAACCGGTGAAGATGTTGGGCACAGAAGATATCAGGCATATCTCCATCCCACGACGCCACTGCAAGTTCCTTGATGAGGGCTCTTCCTCCAAGATTATGGTGTTCTACACCACACCCAACTGTCTAATGGAGTGTCAGAAGAACCTCACCATCGAGCTATGTGGATGTTCTCCCTTCACCTTCCCGGACCTAGGTAAGTACAATATTAGAAACTCTCAGTGTCCTTCAGCTTCCTGGAGCTAGGTCACTACACTCTCAGTAGCTCACAGTGTCCTTCATCTTCCTGAAGCTAGGTCACTACACTCTCAGTAGCTCACAGTGTCCTTCACCTTCCTGGAGCTAGGTCACTACACTCTCAGTAGCTCACAGTGTCCTTCACCTTCCTGAAGCTAGGTCACTACACTCTCAGTAGCTCACAGTGTCCTTCACCTTCCTGAAGCTAAGTCACTACACTCTCAGTGTCCTTCAACTTCCTGGAGCTAGGTCACTACACTCTCAGTGTACTTCAGCTTCCTGGAGCTAGGTCACTACACTTTCAGTGTCCTTCATCTTCCTGGAGCTAGGTCACTACACTCTCAGTGTCCTTCACCTTCCTGGAGCTAGGTCACTACATTCTCAGTAGCTCACAGTGTCCTTCATCTTCCTGAAGCTAGGTCACTACATTCTCAGTAGCTCTCAGTGTACTTCACCTTCCTGAAGCTAGGTCACTAAACTCTCAGTAGTGATTGTAAAGATTAGGGATGTTAGATTTGTAGTTTTAGAAAAGAAAGCAAGTGTGAAACACTAGGGCCTATTCAAATTGAGGCCTGATATAAAACAGTTTATAATGTAACGCAGTCGAAAAATGTACTTTTGTACATATAAATACACGAGTCGCGATTCTTTACTGCAAGTATTATTACAGTGGAAGAGGTGTTGCACTATTAATTAAGTGAAATGTGACCGAATTAAAGTTAAAATCGAAACCATAAAATTAATTCATTGATATAGTTTGCTACTTGATGATACACTTTTCATCGATTTCTATTGTTCTCAAATTAAAGATTGAATTAGGCCTGTTTTAATCCAAAATTTTCAGTTTTTAATCAAATAAAAATCTTTGCTTACTAATTAATTCTAACTAATCCCGAATTAAATATAAAGCTTGGATTTTTTTTAAATGAAATACATATTTTCAATAAAAATCTTTAAATCCAATCTGAATAGTTTATAATGAAAATATTTCAATTTTAATCGAATAGTTTATGATAAAAAAAATTCAAATAAAATTCAAGTTGAATGTTAGGCTCTATTATTTACATTTTTTGATCACATTTTATAAAATAATTAAGGCCACAAGAATTATTTTTATCAAATTAATAGATTATTAATATTATGAGATCCTCAAGTTTCTATGAGCTAATTACCTAGTCAATTATGTTAATTCATATGTTAAAATAAAATGTAAATACAGTCACAGGACTTACTTGAAGTTTGGATGAGATTGTTGATTATCTTTTAATAACGAATAAATGGTAGTTTATATATTTATAAATTAATTTAGAATCAAATAAGAATCACAATTGTATTATAATTCATCCTCGAAATTTTGAAGCCTATCACAGGCCTAGATTGAATATTTTTTGTTTCCTTAATGCAAATAAATTAACAATTAAATTATGGTACTTTAAGTATTCGTTTATTAATATTAACAAATTTAATTTAATCATTTCTATAGGAGACCATAGAATCTGCAGCTTTAAAGATGTACCCTGCCTCGCTAAACATGCAGGTAATTTATTTAAATTTTTACATTTGAGTTTTTCCGGGCACTTAACAGAACGGAGCTGCGAGCCACCCGACATATTCTGAAATAAACTTAATTATAACATTACTATTTTCCTGACGGGATTCAAAAATAGAAAAACATGCAACCGTTACTCGGAATAATAATAATTATTATTATTATAATTATAATAATATAGTAATGATTTTAATTTATTTTCATTGTTTATTCTCCACACCAATGCGCAGACGTCAGTTTCTTCTGCTCTGGTTTGTCAGTTATGGGAAGGTTGGGGTTCGAATCCTCGTCAGGTGTACTGAGGCAACACCACCTAGACTACACAAGGCCTCGGCGCTACTGTCCAAGATTACAGTGACGTCACTCATAGCCGGCCGACCGTTATCTCAAACTCAAAAGTTCCAACGGGCTTTCCCGCTAGTTCAAGCAAAGGCATGCTCGCGAACAGTGTGACATTAACGTGAACATTATAATATAAGTGTATTTAAGTGTTTTAGTATAGTTGTGAAATATTCTTTGTCTTGTACAATGTAAATACTTAAATATTTAACTATCACTATGGTGTTTAAATGCTGTGT
>CABFWO010004989.1:0-36852 GCA_902155825.1 Timema genevievae
CCATAGTTACCAGTAATTCTTGTTTTTCTTTAGTAGAAAGGATTCCTGGCGTTTTAATAGTGTTCTTTTAGTTTTTGTTTTACATTAACGACTTATTAGTCATTGTGATTTAATATAATTGTACATCAAAATATCCCAAAAGTCAGGAGTGTAATTTCACCATTTCAAGATTAGTTAGAAGGAAAAGGTAAGATAAAATATATTTTCATATAATTTACTTAATCAGAGGCGCACCCAGACAGTTACTTTGGGAGAGGTGTTCAATCAAGGCTGTAGCAAGAATGAAATTTTGATGGAGAAAGCGGGTTTGGGGTTGTACAGCCCCCTAATTTCTGAAGGGCGAGAATATTTATGAATATTAAATGCTTATAGAAATTATTTGGAGTAGTTTTATAGTAATTAAGATATTTAAATAATGCAAATGGTATCGAAGCTATTATTTGTGTGCTTTTTTCAATTGTTAATTTTGTGGATAACAATAAACCTTTTGAATATGAGGCTTAAGTCAGAAGTCTGGTCTTAAAATGTAGCCTCTACATTCAACACATCTTCAATGCTAAATATTTTAGTTATACTTCATATTATTTAAATTTCTATGAAGATTATTTGTGTTGTTGGGGAAGAGGAGTCAAATACATTGTTAGCCCCTTTCCCCCTTGGGTGCACCACTGCTTACAGTAAAAGATATGTGTAAATATCTTAGCAATAAACTAATTACGAAGTGATAGAGTCAAGGCCGTAGCCAGCTAATAATTTCAGGGGGGGTTTGGTGGGCCCATCCCCCAATTGACGGAGGCTAGAAAAATTTCTAAAAAAAAAATTGTTCTAGAAGCTATTTGAAGTGTTTTTTTATGGCAACACTACCCCCTAACTATCGGAGGCTAGGACAAATTCTAAGTATTAAACGGCTCTAGAAGCTTTCTAAAGTGTTATTTTATGTTAAGCTATCTGAATTCTTTTTATGACAACATAACTGCCGAAGGCTAGAAAAAATTCTAAATAATAAACAGCTCTAGAATTGTCTTTTCGAATCATATTCTACTAGGCCGTCCAAGTCAATTATTTCTAACAAAATTATTCTTAATTCTCAATTGATTTTTTTCATTTATTCATACAATCTAGCCCATTATAGACAAAGCTTAACAAATAAGCAATAACAAAAGTGGGTCTAACACTAACTCATCATTATTTAGTCAAAAACATAATATTAAATTTAAGCCATAAGTGACTGGGGTTCCTCTAGTAGATTACTACAAAGATTGTTTGCCAAGTTTTATTTAATTTACAAATAATTAATAAAACAAAATTTTGAAATTAACTGGTATCTTAGCATAGTTCCTAGATTTTCTCGCAATTGATATCGAGTCATAACAAAATAAATATTAATAATAATATTTACTTCTTTTTATTGACAGCTTGAATCCACTTGTTTCGTTTTCCTTCCTCCCATGGCCTATTAGGAAAATTGTAAAATTGAATGTCTCTTGGTGTTTTGGTATCGATTTGAGCATTCAACTATACAACTCTTATTTTCTAATCTGACACTTTTTACTTGATCAAGTGTATCGAAATTAATATGATAGAATTAAGTTTAAAAGTGTGTAACATAAAATAGCATATAATGTTCTATGTGTTTCAACGTTGACCGTCACTTCGGAACTGCAAATTTATACCGCTACCAGCACCACAATCATCAACGCAAGGTACAGTGGTTTAAATACGTAGAAATGTTTTACTTTTTTTTTTTTTGTAAGCCTAGCATTTTGCGTGGACCTGAGAAAAGTTTCCTTTGTAAAGTGAAGTATATTTAAAGTCTATGATATCCAAAGAATGCACAGAAGGTCTATGATATACGGGCATTGATTTCTATAATATAACAGGCGGCTAAAAATGTCGAGCTTTCGTTTGCACACCATTGTGTAAGAGAGAAGGGAACTTTCAGGTATTTCTTACTCTCTTACACACATACAAAGAAATATGGAATTTTGACATTGTTCGATAATTTTTATGAATATATGAGATATATCAATGTATGATTAGTTAAATGAAACAAATGAGCTAATAAAAGTTTTGAAGAACATAAATAAGTTCAACACTCATGACTTGTTTTTCTAAATAAATCTATTTAGGCTAAAATAGCAATACTTCCTACAAGCCTATATAAGCTAAATGATCGTTTGAACGTAAGTCTTTATCTACATTGAAGGCCCCGACACAGACTCCGTATCTGTAGGTCCGTGGTCCGTAAGAAATCGATGCCACAATATCAGGTTGCTCTGGCCACAGAGCCCTTTTCCGTAAGTCCTTACTTCGTAGAAGTTGCCCAACATTAACTTTCTACGGACTTACGGATTACCAATCACAGTCGAGTAAATATGTGCATGCGCATTGAAATAAAAGTACGAATGGCAGTGAGACGATCCGTCGCTATGGAAACATATACAAACTGAGAAGATGGCTACACGTGGAGCTATTTCAGAAACGTTCTTTTAAAAATCTAAACACCCCGGGTAGAGCGGTGTAATGTTACTAAATTGGTTTCGTTTTATTGATTCTTTTAGCATAGCTGCTATAAACATGCACATGCACATGACATCTTCTAGGAAAATGTTTTCTGAGAAATACCAAGTTCTAGTTTAATTTTTTATACAGTACATTTTCTGTAAGAGTGCGTATTTTTCACGCTATAAGCAAAAAACAAAAAATTGTCAAGTTTTTTTTTTTAATATTTCCCGAAAATTTTCGAGCTGGCAAAGTGGAAATTCGTAATTAGCACCCCGAAAAATATAAATGAACCAAAAATCAGAACTTCTCCAAAACTTTCCAGGTAGAACCCATTCCGAGCACTGATTGAATGGACTATAAGATGTATTTTACTAAAAAGCTTTTTTTGATCATCTTAATTATTTTCTCTACTTATCATTTTACATAAAACAATTAAATGAAAACGTAGTAGTTCAAACTTATTTAGAAGATATGTATAGTGCTCGTGCTAATATGCTAAGATACTAGCACTTTTCAGCTTCAATGTCTGATTACTGGAACTAGAACTTTTACATGCTTTGGAAAGCTTGTGCTGAGCACATGGAACCTTTTATTCACAAATGTTAGCACTATCATAACTAATGGCAGCAGTTGCTCGGTTGGTATAGCTTGATTGCAGGCTCATGCCATTAAGTTTTTATTTTATATGCAAAAATACTAGCCAAATAAGTGGTTTTATCAATGATTCCCCACCATCAACTGTTTCCAGCCTGTGGCCGGGTCAGTTTAGTAAGGTGCCTCAGTCTTTCTCTATCCTTCCTTTAATTTCTTCAAATTTCCTCCTCTCCCTTTAACACTTTTTGTCATCTGCCCCTCCCATCTTTCTTAGCCTTCCTACAGACTACTTCATTTCCAAAATTTTCTTTGGTATTCTCTCTCTTTTCCATCCTCATTACATGTCCTTACAATCTCAGTCTTGCTTCCTCTACTATCTCGTGTACTCCCTCTCTACTCCTACTCTTTCCCAGACAACTTCATTCCTAAAGCTTTACTAGGCCTTATCCTCTTCCTTGTCATTACCATTCAATTCACACTTTGCCATGCTAAATTTCATTCCACACTATTTCACTTCATTTAATTCCTGTACTTCCTCTTTCTTCTCCCCCCATACTATCAATTCATCAGCAATCATGGCTTTCATTCTTTCCTCCCATTTTGTTGATGACCATTTCAAATAGTTATGGAGAAAGGGCACTCCCCTGCTTCACTCCATTTTTAAATTGGAACCACGCCGTCCTTCCACTCTCCGTCTTAACACAACTCCTCTTATCCTCATACATGCTTTTCACTCTCATTACAACTCCTCTTTCCACTTTGACCTCCTCCATTGCTTTCCAAACTTTATTTCTATCCACAACATTGTATGCCTTCTCTTGTGATATATTTTATCCTATGAAAAGTCAAATTGTTTTTGAGATTTTAATTTATTAGTGATTGGAACAGTAGCAAGGATAGATAAAATCAACCGAAAAATTACTGTAAGGAAGATTAGGTTAAGTTAGATTAGATAAGTACCTAATGTATTTATACATTATTTAGGCTTAAAATATATTTTATTATTATTGACTTCTGGTGGGTGTGTCCGTTTGGATCTTTACTAAGTTTTCATTTTAGTTAAAATGTAGCCTTGTATGAATTTACTAGATCTATGCTAAATTGTCGTAATACTGGTTGTACAAGAGTGAAAAGATGTAACCCAATAAGATGAAGATTAAGTTTCATTATTAAGACCCTTAACAACTAATAAATGACTGATGAAAATTCTAGATTAGTTTTACTGTATTAAACTTACCCAACACCATATTAGAGTCATAGGAAACATGCGGATAAGGTAATACTGCTTTAAATAAAACACAACAAATAAATAAAAAAACACAATTTTATGTTTTAATTTGCTGTAAAAAATAATTTCAATTTCACTTGAAATCCAACTGTGTATTTTATTTTTGTACAAGACATTCAGTGTATCTCTTTCTGCTGGTTTTAGTTAGACTCCTCCCCCACTTGGGGCACTGCTATCATATCTCTTGATAAGTACATGGGGCAATGAGAACTCCGGACAAGTGTGAAGCAATTTGTCTAACCAAAGCCAAAAAATACAACCTAAGGGCACTGTAGAAAGCTAAAAAAAATTGTCTTCATAAATTTCAGAAAATAAATGACTGTCACAATATTAATAGAATATTTTATATTAGAAGTTTTATTTAATCTAGTGAGAACTATAGTATGTTTCCATTGGAATGTGAGTCAAAATTACTACATTGGATGGTGTCATTTTGATATACTCGATGAGTAAAACCTTGGCTTTACAACATACAACAATATCGATCATATGGAATGTTTGGAGTGTAGGCTACTCATCTCTTGAGTGACAGGAACAATATCGTCAGCGACAGCACCAACTTCACGACAAGAAATAATTTAACAAAAGATTATACACACTGAATAAGTTTGTTTGAAGTAGCAGTATTCCACACATTTAAAAAGAATGATGGTTGTGTGGGGAAGTTACGACTGAAGGTGATATGATATTTCCAATATATGCAGTCATCACCTCAAGATAATTACAAGTTTTTAAATTTTTTTTACAAGTTTTAAGAAACATTTTAGGTAGGACCTAACTAAAAAAAAACCAACAACACGTCTGAAACTGTAATTTTAAACATGAGGAATGGATTTTAGCACTTTATAAAATATAAACATAGCTGCCAATTTCTAAGAAAATGTCACTTCTTATTTGCGTTGTAAATAGTTATTGCCCTAGTGGCTATTTTACAAAATGTATATATTATTTATGTACACACTTGCACATGTATACATACATTTATTATACACATCTGTATATCAAAAGGGGAATTNAATAGGAAGGAAAAAAACAATAAGTGTCAACATACACCTCGACCTTGACCAATACAAAAATATTATGTCTTAGAAAAATATGTGAGCTGTTCAAATATGTGAACTCTGTCTTATATTCTCTCTGCACTTTTAGTTCTACCGTAGTTAAGAGTATTTAGAATCCCAGCAACGAGACAAATACCGGGAATGTGTAACCAACAATGGAAGAACCTGGAATTGAGTGTCTTAAAAGTGTGCACCTTGTAATCGTCTTAAGCAATTGGAGACATGAAGAGTTTGCTGTTAAAAGTATAGGTTAATTATTAAAGTAGAGTGGCTATGTATCTCTTAAGCTTTAGAAATGCTAGAAGCTAATCAAATTGGATACCTACTAAAACAACTTTATAATTCATTGGCTCCAGTCAAACAGAAAGCTAGGTAGCTAATTTTACATTTTCATTTCTGGAGTAAGTCTACAGTTGCATAATATCTAGCTGGTCCAGACTTTTACCTGCAAATAATTCATGTCTTTTACAAATAGATAGTAGACTAAACTTATGTAGTTCTAGTAGCACTGAACAAACATCACAGTTGACTTTTAGACTGTCAAAACTTGGTCTGTTTTGGAAATAATAAAAAGTGCAACAATACTGATAGTGGGACCAAACCAAGCCCCTCATAACACTTCCATAAAGATCTGAATCTATGTACAAATAGAACATCACAATATATTCTCAGCTCAGCTCGGTGAGTAGATTGTTTCGTCCTCAGCACTCAGACTTGTCCTCTTCCACAAGCTTCTGAGTGTCCTTGCCAGTGTCTGTTGTGGTGGGGTCCAACTCCCGACGCTTGATCTGAATCTGCGGAGAAGACCGCTGGATGATGCTGGACGGAGCCAGTACAGCTGACGCTGGTTCTGGGATTACCTCCCCCTCTCTACCCAGCTTAGATTTAGTGATGTCGGCAGGCACCTCATAGATACCCCCTCCTTCACCTCCCCCTGTGGGCCCCACCTCTAAAGTGCCCACTGCATCATACATGGGGTTGCTGAAGTCTCTGTTCTTGGAGCTGATGTCACCCAGGTTGTAATCAACGTCCATGGGTTCCTGCAAACAAACCATCACATATACTTGTTTGATGTCACCCAAGTTGTAATCAACGCCCATGGGTTCCTGTAAACAAACCATCACATAAACTCGATGTCATACAGGTTATGGAGGAAGCAAGGCTGAAATGGTATGAACATGTAGTGAAAATGGAAAAGGAAAGAATCCAAAGTAGAATGATGGGGAGGTGAAGTTTAGAGGAAAAACACCACAAGGGAGACCAAGGAAGAGATGGGAGGAGCAGATAACAGCAAGTGTGCAAGTGAGAGAAGAAGACTGGTGGAAGATGGAGGCATTTTAAAATGACTCTACCACATGCTGGAAAAATAATTCATGATAATGATATAATACTAGATAGTTTTTAAGGCTTTCCCTTAGTGTGTATTAACATCAACAACATTGTTTATTGAATTATTTGGTTCAAAACTAGTGTTATTAATGTTTCCTTTTATTTTTATTTTAATTAGCTTTGAGTGAATTACATTGGACTTTTTGAATATATAGACTTACAGCTCCTATTTGAGGCCCATTGCTTGCGAAAGTTGGAGTACCAAACTCCACATTCGTCCCTTGCCTGAAGGAAACACTTTGAGAGTTGGTGAGACCGGCTATGCCCGGAGACTTTCCACTGAAACGAGTCAAATACAGATGTTAACCTCATGACCGAGTATTTGTCAGATCAATATTAAGGGTGTGTTAGATACAACTTTGTTTTAAGTTCAAAACAAACATGAATTGAATATTTTTTATTATGATGGATTAAATAGCCAAGCTAGTTTATTTGTTAGTTACGGTTATAGCCGCACCTAAATATCATATTCTTTAAAATGAAAAATAACATCTGGATAGGGGACTCAAACACAATACCTTTGGCTTAGTATGCCAATGCTCTAATCACTGAGCTGTCAAGGAAATGCCGCGTGCTCAGGGCCATTCTTCACTCAATGTAGCTAATAATTTTCACACATCCATCATAGACTCTGCCTTTAAATTTGAGTAAAGAATGGTCCTGAGCATGGGACAATTCCTGGATAGCTCAGTGGTTAGAGCATTGGTGGGCTAAGCTAACGGTCTCAGGTTCGATTCCTGTGTCCAGGTAGCTGATATTTATTTTGAAGCCAAGTTGAAGTTTTGCACACCCCTAATTTAAATAATACACTTTATAGTTGACTGAGCTCTAGTTAGTCTGAAATCTGTGTATTCCCACTAGCTACCACTATTTAGATCCAACTTACAAGGGTCGCTTCCAGAAGACAAAGTAGACAGCACCCACCATGAGCAGAACTAATAGCACTACCACGATGGGTACAACAATAGCGGCCGTGTTGGTCCCACTGCCTGGAGAGCCTGCCTTGCGAACATAGTCCTCACATAACCTGCCAAGGAAGTCCTCGGGACACTCGCATGTCAGGTCCCCGGTGTCTGTCTCTTTACACAAGCCACCATTACGACAGAGACAGACGCGCGGAGATGGCCTGGGACGCTCGGCCGCAGCGTCACAGATGACCTCGCTAGTGCTGTGAGAATTGGCATTATCTGGACAGAGGCAGCGATGCCCGCCAGGTACTAGCAGGCATAGATGCGAGCACTTGCTGTTGTGGCACAGGTTGGTCAGAGTGGTGTTGTAACGCAGGGGATGGTACACTGGAAACAATACATACCTTATATAATAATACAACAGTGAAATATCTTAGAACCAGACATCTTCTGGAATTAAAAAAAAAAGTTTTAATTTTAAAATGAGACTCATTTAAAATAGAGATAGGGTGCTCAAAACTTCGATTTATATGGTATTTGAGAAACATAAAAATCTCAAAACCATATATAGAATAAAGTTATGAATACAGACTTAAAATAACAATTTTAAACAATTGGTAAAAGGCATTACAAAGACTTGTGTACCTGGGAGGAAAAAAGAATCATAAAAAAGGACAAAATTGTGTTAATATAATTAATTTACTAAAAAAAAGTGTTCTTTTTATTGTTTATGAAGTAATAGACATGACAAATAAAATATCACTTGTCATTGGCACCAAGCCTTAACCAAATTGTTTTTAAAATTCAATTTTATATATTTTCACTCTAACTAAAATTGTACATATTTTTAAAGATTCGAAGGAAATTTAAGGTTTGGATTTGAGACATATATAATTCAACCTATCTATAATAATTTTTAAAAAAACATTATTTTTTAAAATTACAATAACATACAATATTTTAATTATTTTTTAAACCAAAAAACATCTGCCGAATTCACATTTCACAAACAAAATACAGACAATTAAAAAGAAGAGTAAACAACAAGTCATCCATCCTCTTACACACAATACAGCAAAGAAATAGTCTTATAAAATGACATTGAATTTGATAAGCCTTTAAAGCTGTCGAGTTCAAACTCAAGCTTTTATTTAAAGGCTTAGGTTTGAACTTGAAATTTTGAGTACTATCAGACCCCTAATGTTGTAGTTTTAACCAAGATCTTACCTTTGACCCCTGATGGGTTGACAAGGTCCTTGGCCATGATGACTGCGACTCCCCGCCCAAACTTGTCCTGTTTAATTAGTTCCCCCGTGTCTCGTGTGAGCCAGTACATGTGGTTCTCAAACACATCCAGTGATATAGGGTGGTGCAACGACTCTGGAACAAATAATGGTATGTATACCATTAGGTGGTAACTTTATTGCATGTGACCTCTGAAAATGTACGTGAATAGTTTGTTCTAAATTAAACTCAAGACTAATGATAATGTGTAGCTGTTTAAGGAAAACCTCTTTTCTTCTTTTTTGAGGTAAATTTCCTTCTTTAGTGGCATATTAATTGGTGTCAAATATTCTAGGGGCGTACCTTCATTGACCAAACATAAGAAAAGTTTGTATAAATATGGGTCTAAAAACACTTAATTTTAGAGTTATTAAAGGTTTTACTCAAAAATGAATTGGTCGTGAGGGATCCATTGAATGGCCTGCTTAGTCACCAGATTTGAAACCAATGGATTTTTTTAAATCTCTGGAGACATTTAAATTCCATTGTTTACTCAAACATCCTGTGCCTGAGGTTGATGTTTTAAGAGCTCATATCGTAAATGGATGTGGTGTACTCAAGAGAATAAGAATTTTTATAACAAAAGGTTTTGTCTTGTCCATTTTGTTAAACGTGGTCTTGTTTAATTGCAAATGGTGGCCTCTTAAAGAAAATTGATCGTCACTGCCCAATCCTCCGGGCTAGGTTTCATTCTATCGGAACTCATCAGGGAAGGGAGTGAAACGCGCAACGCGACTTCCTAAAATAGGAAACCATAAAAACAAAAAAGGGAGAAAATGGAAAATTATAAAGAATGATAGGACACTATGTAAAAGGTATAACATGAAATATATGAAATAAAGTGCTTTAAGCATGTTAAAATCTGTCCTTAGATAAATATAATAAAATTGTAGAAAATGAAGCACAAATCAAATTAAAATATGTGATTTGGCAATGAAATATTGAAGTGTTTGTGCTTTTTTTTTTCTTGTACTTCATTTTCTACATTCTATTCTATTATATTTATTTAGTGAAATAACATAACATGCTTAGTTTATTTCATATATATAATTTAATTCCATGCAATCATTGGTAATATCAAGGTGTGTCAATACTGACCGCAATAGGAAAAGTGGAAACATCTATGAGTAAAGCCGGGCAAGTGTTGAGTATAATTAGGAAGAAATGTGATGTGCAGTCATATATAAGAGAATGATGGAGTTGAAGTTTGGAGGGAAAGGTCTGCAAGGAGACCAAGAAAGAGATGGGAAGAGCAGTTAACAGCAAGTGTGCAAGTGAGATAGAGGCATTTTATTAAATTAACCTTGCCACAAGCTGGAAACAGTTGATGAGGAGGAGGGGTGAGGAATGTAGCTCCGTGCCATGACTATAGCATACTCACCACCAGCAAGAATCTCATGTTGATTAGTTCCATCATACTTCATCATAACAATCTTGTTCAACTTGGTGTCCACCCAATACAAGGTGTGGTCCATGGTGTAGTCCACAGCCAGTCCGGCCGGGTGCCTCACGTTCTCGCTCACAATGGTCCGTCTCTTGGTACCATCCATCCATGAGGTCTCGATCTTAGGAGCGGTCCCTGCGTCCGACCAGAACATACGTCCCAGCTGTGGGTCCAGTACCACTGACGTAGGAGACTCAAGGTTTGAGTGGATCAGTGAGCGCCTGTACCGACCGTCTGTTTTGGCCACCATCACGCGGCCACGTGGTTTGGATCCTGACCGGTCTGTTTCTGTCCAGTACAGGTTATGGGAAAGCCAGTCCACAGCTAAACTGGTCGGTTTGGAGTTGCCTATAAGATGGTTACAAATATCATGAAATGAGATTTTGGTCAAGAAAGTCATGAAATGCATGATTGAAATTGTATAGAAAGATAAACAAATACATCGAGAAACACTTCAATATTTTGTTTGATACTAGAGTTTTAATAATGTTTGCTGTTCAATCTATACTCGCTGAAGAAGATGCCATGTGACATCACAATATAAAAGCGTTGGTTAGTGGTTTAACTTTTGTGCGTCATTTTCTAGAATTAAGTCATTCTTATTTAAGGATATATTTAAATTTAATAACAGTCTCTTTTCACTTTAGAGATATCTTACCAGTTTTTGGGGTATCAATTGGTATTATTTTATTTGTTACAATTTTTGTAAACCATAATCATTTTTTGTCCCCCTTTTGACCATTTTTAGGAAAATTAACTGCATGTTTCACCAATTCTTCAGAAAAGTTTTAATCTATATCAAACCCTGGGATCTGGTAATGGAATCTTGAAGAGTAGATACTTCAATGGCGAAGATATTAATCATATTTTAGATTTTTTTCCCCCCCATAGTCTTTAATAAACGTGTTTTTTAAATTGAAGTACAAAGTTGCTAAAATATTATGTTCATCATTTATTTTTCCTAGAGATTTGTATCTGCTTGAGTATGACTGGTTTCCTATACTCTTCTGAAAAATAACGGTGAAGTTTTTTCCTTGGTTTGTTTTTTTAGGTATTTAACATGCACTTTCTGAACTGACTGATTATATTAGCAAATTACTTACAAACTAACTTGAATCTAGAACACACACAACATCCAGCCCCAGGCCATTAATTCATAACTGTAAGGGGGGAAACCTACATTTCACCAATATTTTTATTTTGGCCATGCCGGGAAATGAACCCAAGACCTTTAGCTAAGTAGATTAAGTAGATAAACAAGCTACCAACTGAGATATACTATCTGACAATGGTGCAGTTCCTCATCACCCCTGTCTTTTGTAAAGTAAGTTGTTATCAGTGATAACTTCCTATGCAACAATTAATATAAATGGAGGCTTTGAAGATACATTATGTGGGTAGACCACCTGAGAATATTAAAACAAACAAACAAATAAACAAAACCCAAACAGATCACATTGATGGTTGCATGGTCTAGCTGGTGAGGTGATGGGGAGCTTGGGTGTGAATCCAGGTCAGGTACATTGAAAGAGGTTTTATATCCCTCCATACAATTGTGGGTACAAATTACATTTCCTTTAAACTTTTACCTTCCTCATTCCTATCTCATCAGTGAAAATAATGTGTTCGCACAGCAGGAACAAATATTAAGATGTAGTGAAAAAGTAAAATTGTCGAGGTTCCAACCTTTCATGTTGAGATCTTGAGCAAATCCAATTTTGACCTCTCCTTGCTGGGCATTAACCATGTACGATCTTTTGATGGTCTTCTCATAGGAGTCTGCCCAAAATACCATCTCCCTGGTGGGATCATAATCGATGGCTTCAATCCTCCGCTCGTCTTGGATAACATCCAGCTGCCGTCGCTCCAGGATGTTGTACGAGCGTATCTCTGGCCCGTTGGCGTACAGGAGCATGATGCCTTGATCGTCTGCCTTGCACACGCCACTCAGAGCGTCAGATAACTTGAAGCCATTCACACAGTCGCAGCTGTATGTGCCCTTCATGTTGGTGCACAGCTGCGAGCAACGGTGGGTACCAGTTGCACACTCGTCGACATCTGTAACAAACAGCAAGCTCTGGTCAAAGAAGAACACACAGATGATTTACTTGTATAGTTTTTAGGGATGGGATTCTTAAACCTTTGAATATATAAGGAGATTCATGGAGTCAAGAAAATATAAGATTAGAGATTCAAAAAATTTTAAAATATATTTTTTTCAAAATTTTGTATTGAAATTTGTCTTAGAGCTCTTATACCTCTTCTTGATGGTTCAATCCTGACTGAGGTATGTGAAGTCCAATTTTTTTAACTCAATAACAACTCGAATTGAATAAATAAAATATTCTCGAAGCCAAATATAAGTTCGAATAATCTTTTGTTAAATGTTTTAGGCTTGAAAATATATTTATTGTGGATATTTATATAAATTGACACATTAAAATTATTTGTAAAATGTTTTAATGCACAATTTGTTTGTGATAGTTTGAGTTATTTTTGATATTTCACAACTTACAACTCAATTACTTTAGATTTTTTCCTATATAAATATTAATATATAATGTTAATAAGAGCACACAATCACATTAATTGACCATACATTGAGTATTTTAGTTAATGAAGATTAGGGTTTGTAAAACAGTGGATTTAAACCTTCTGAAGTAATTTTTTAAGAAATAATTTAAATATAAGAGAGATATGCTGAGATATAAAAAGTAATTTATTGTAATTACCAGCATTAAAATCTTTAATATATTATCCTCTTTGGTGGTGTAAAATGAGACTGCCAATGATGGGGAGACTGGGATTTAAATCTTGGTTAGGTGTAGAAGTCCCTCCCCCCCTTCCTAAATGGTTTTCACTCTTTACATATAATAGAGTAGAGGGTATATATATTTATAAGTTATATATTTTAAGGTAGAGTCTGTGATGGAGATCTGGCTATAAAATGTAATTAATAGCTTGGCTATTTAATCCATCATGATATGTGCATCCATACAATTTGTAATTGTACTATTGGCAGAATAAATCCCTCCCTTGAGCCCGACTGCCGAGGACGGGGAGATCGAGGTTCGAATCTCGGTCGGGTGAACTGGGGGTGGTTTTTCCTAAATGGTTTTCCAATTCAACCTTCCCAATTCCTAATCCATTAGCGTAATTAGTACTTAAGCGTATAACCCGAACAGGTAGTAAGACGCGGTGCTAAATAAAAAATCCCTCCCAAGTCGAAGGTGGCCATGTTATCTGATAGCTCGTAATATAAATTGATTACTCATATGTATCCAACGATTTCCACAATTCCATCACAGATTTTGCTTTAAAATATGAGTGAAGAATTACCCTGGGCATGGAACGATTCTTGGATAGATCAGTGGTTAGCGCATTGACATACAAAGCCAAAAGATCCAGGTTTGATTCTTGTGTCTAGGTGTGTCATTTTTAAATTTAAAGAATATAATATTTATATGCGGCTATAGCCGAAATTAACAAATATAACAGCTTTGCTATTCAATCCATTGGCTTAAATTTGACCAACATATGTACTAACCAATACATTTTTTCTTATTGTCTGGAGATATTATGAAACCAGAGTAACAGGCGCAGATGTATCCTCCTTCTGTTAGGTTCATACAGTGTTGCTCACAACCACCTTTAGTAGTCTCCATACAAGTGCTCGACTGGTCTGCATGGGAACATTCAAAACACAAATCATCACTATTAGACAAGGAAAATTATAAATATAATATATCTCTAGCACAGTTACAATAGTATAACTAATTCATTTTTAAATTTATCATAATAACTTATTTAGGTTAAGTAATTTTCTAACGATATCATCACTTCTCCGCTCTCCACTTAACCCAGGAGCCCTATGAATAGGTCACTTATGATTAAACTTCCAGCCTTGGTAGCTAATGCATACCCTGCGCAAGTTTTACATTCTTAGTAAGGACGAGGTCTTTGAGGCTTAATGGAAATCTTATACCGTACTAATATATGTTTTAAATACAGTATTTGAATAGGGTTTTATTTCAGAGCTCTAACTGCATATTGGTGGTTGAGTCCCAACATAATTATAGGAAAACAGAAACAAACCCAGACCTAAACCCATTCTTTTAACACTTAGATGAATGTGTGAATGTTATGATTAGGGCTCGGATGTTTATGACATACCATCTTTTTAGTTTTACCTCAAATTTAATGCTTAATGAATTATACTTTTTTTTTATGCTACCCTGACTCCAAATATACACATTTTATTTGGCATATAAGTGCATATCTATAATGGTTTTCAACTTTAAGTCATATTTCCACAATTATGGAAGCATAAAGTCATATTTTGATTAAAATTACTTTAATAACTATATATTTCTAATTTATATCAAACACAATAAGTGCTTTGCATTTTAAATTAATGTTATTATTGTGTACATATTTTATGACCAGATTACTTGTAGGTAAGAATCATATCTGGTTTTGCTTGCTAGAAAAGAATTCACTATTCTGGATAACTTCAAGTAGTCTATACCTGTTCGAAAGATACCTTTCCTGGAAAAACCTAGGTAATAAGAACTTAGGCCGCTTGACTCCCTCCCCGGATTCTTGTTCTGCTTGTAAAGGCTATCCTGGTTATGTTTAGAATGTTTCTGTGAATTAGTTGTGAGTTTGTAACCTACTCATTCTATGCGATAGAAGCCTGTTTAGTGTAAAATCTATTTCCAGATTGTAACCATGCTTAAAGTTTGGGAATTAAATAGTGTTAAGTTGAAAGGTTTTGTTAAAGAATTTAGTGAAGAGTACTTTAGTAATGATTGATCGATATTAATATGTAATGTATGTGAAGTGAAGGTAATCAATAACTAAAGATTTGTCGGCAAATTTCTTTTACTGCAAGTTACTTCCTTGATTTGAGGCATATTTTTGATATTGTTAAGGGTGTGTTTGCATATTTCACCAAAAATGTTAACATTTAGTTGATGTTGAACTTACGACAGCCGCGCTCATCCGAGGAATCCCCACAATCGTCGGCAAAGTCGCAAACCTTGTTCTTGTCAATGCACTTCTTGTTAGCACACTGGAATTGGGCATACAAGTTGCACGGCTTAGTGCGACTGGCACAAAGTGTCATGTTGTTTTCATCACTGCCATCACCACAGTTGTCGATACCATCACAAAGTTGGTAACGTGGCACGCACCGGTGGTTGTCACACTGGTAACGGCGCAAGGTATCACAGTTAAAGTTGGCTGGGGAAAAAAAAAGCCTGAATTTTATCAAAACTGTAACTCAATGGTAAAAATACTAACTTTTGAAGAGTTATATCATATTTGTAAGAAGAAATAAGAAAAAAGGACCCCTAACACTCTTTCTTGTGACTTTTCTCATGAAGCTGTGTGTCTCACAGAGTCAAAAGGTTTTTCCTTAGTCAGATGTTCAGAAGTAATTGATATCAACAAGTAATAAATTGGATAGGGATGAACTCCTTTTGATATAAGAGTTTGAGAATTCAAGAAAATATCAGATTCAAGATTTTAAAAAAATTATTTGTATTTGAATTTGTTTTAGAGCTCTATTACTGCTTATTGGTGGTTCAGCTTCAACATAATTATAGGAAAAACTTAACAACCAGACCCCGGACCATTAATATGAATGTATTTTAGCAAAAAAAGTTAACATTTAGCTATTACTTATATTTTCTATTATTATAATATATTCCTATTCTTTAACACTTTCAGCTATCGGCTCCTCCAATCTCTTTCTTGGCCTACCTTGCGATCTTTTTCTTAAATACTTCATTTCCAACATTTTCTTAGGCATCCTCTCTTTTTCCATTCTCATAACATGCCCATACCATTTCAGTTTTGCTTCCTCTACTATCTCATGTACTCTCTGTACTCCTAATCTTTCCCGGATAACTTTATTCATAATCCCGTTTATCCTCGTGTAAGCTAAAATGCTGATGATGGGAATAATCCAAATGTGTCTTATTTCTAATATCTATAATAAATATTTGTTAAGAGGCCAATCAATCAATAGTTTGGAGATAAAAATGATAAAAATGAAAAAGAAAACAAGAGAGACAAAGGGAAAAAGAACATATATAATACCCAACGATCAAGACACATAATTTGATATGGCTTACTGCAGAGTGTGGGACTCTCATCCGAGTTGTCTCCGCAGTCATCGCTCCCGTCACAAAGTTCTCCCTGATTTACACACAGGTGGTTGCTACACTCAAACTTGCTCTCCGGGCAGTAACGCCCTCCGGGATATTTTGGCGAACAGTTCATTTCATCACTCATGTCCCGACAGTCACGATCTCCGTCGCAGCGGAAATAAGCTGCGATACAATGTCCACTGGCGCACTGGAATGTGCCGTTCTACAAGACAATAAGAACGGTGAGTTATTTACAAGAACAAGATTACATTATTGTGAGGGATGTAACTCTTGAAACATTAGGGAGATTCGAGGAAAAAAAATGTATATTTTAGAGCTCAACTACTGCTTACTCATGGTTTAGTCCCAACATAAATATAAAAGAAAAACTTACATTAATATGATATTCAACTGAATGTATGAATGTTATAATTAATGGATCATGCATATTTTGAACACTTAAGTAGTCAAAAATAGGTTTAAATTAACTGTAATGTATGGTTAAGTTGGCAACAAGTGTAACATATATTGATCAGCCCCTGTCTGGCACTCTAATTTGTGTAATTATATAAACAACTTTTCAGGTAATATTCCTTGTTTAATAACGTATATTGCAATCTTAACAAGGATCGACTAATAACATTAACTAAACAAACAGGTTGTGCTGCTTATTATCCGACAACTTAGGTCAGTCAGTAGCGTGTTTATCTAGTGAGCTAAGGGTCCCGGGTTCGATTCCCGGCATGAACAAAAAAGTATTATTGGTGAAATGTGGGTTTACCCTTTCACAATGATGAATTAAAAGCTGGGGACTGGATGTTGTGCCTGTCCTCGTCTTGAGTTAGATTACAAGGTGTATGAAACTATTACAGGCCTAGCAAGCTGGTAGTGGAAAATATATGGCTTGAATAAAAAAACTGATCCAGGCCACAGGTTGGAAACAGTAATGGATGTAAAGTAAAGTTGTGTTGCTTATCAAGAACTTCCAAGAGTTGTTCCTCCGTGGAAATAATGCACAAGTCATCTACCCAGAAATGTAGCAAGATTACTTTAAATATTTCCACTATGATGCTGCTTATAGTGTAGTATCCCAAGGTATGACTGATACCTTTCTAGGTAAATGGAAGGTACTATATAATATTCGGATTCAAGAAATAAAGGACTAGACCCATATTTACTAAAAATATACATAAAAAATTAACATTTTTTATTTAAAGTGCATTTTATTTGTTGTAATTAAATGCACTATGAAAGCTTTGGAAATATTCTTAACCCTTTATTAGTAATTTATTTATGTTAAAAGCACTGGTTTTAGGCCTGTTTATCTTTCACAGCCTAATAGCTTTACCTTGCATTTGAACCCTGCACAGCTGATTTCATCTGAGTTGTCCCCGCAGTCATCATCGTGATCACAGTGCCATCTGTTGGGTATACACTTCTGGTTGTTACATTGGAACTCAGATTCTGAACACTCTCGGTATGATCCGTGACACACAGACTCCTGCTCATCACTGTTGTCACCGCAGTCATTCTCAAAGTCACACAACCAACGCCTACATCAAACAAAAAATAAAATTAGTCAACATTTTTCTTTACATGTACTTACATATATCCTTGGCTATTTAATTTTGAGATTTGTGGAATTACTAGGTAATACATTTGAGGGGCTGTCCATAAACAATGTAAGCATATCAGGGAGGAAGGGGGGGAGAGGTAAGAGATAGTGCTTGGCGTGACCAAGCGTGAGTCAGATAATCCAAAATATCTCTGAAGCATAAAGGAACAAGGTTGCTCGAGACGTGTTACGGAGCTGCCTGTTTCAGAAACAAGGAGCAAGGTTACGCCGGATCTGTTCCAGTGCTGCCTGTGACAGAGACGAGGAACAAGTTTACTCTGGACCTGTTACAACGCTGCCTGTGATAGAGACAAGCAACAAGTTTACTCCAGACCTGTTACAACGCTGCCTGTGACAGAGACAAGGAACAAGTTTACTCCGGACCTGTTCCAGCGCTGCCTGTGACAGAGAGACAAGGAACAAGTTTACTCCAGACCTGTTCCAGTACTGCTTGTGACAGAGACAAGGAACAAGTTTACTCTGGACCTGTTACAACGCTGCCTGTGAAAGAGACGAGGAGCAAGGTTACGCCGGACCTGTTCCAGTACTGCCTGTGAGAGAGAGACGAGGAGAAATGCCAAGCGTTGATAAACACTTCTAATATCTAACTGTTTTGTGCTGCCATCTACCGTACAATATTGTAACAACGCAGCCTTGAACGAGATAAAACAATAAAAGCTCGGAGAAAACATATGGGCATACAGTAATAGGTGGAACGTTTCAAACAGACCCGTGACAAAAAGGAACAGCTCCTTTCATCTGTCAAGAGCAGGCTGTGAATAATACATCAGAGGAGCAGATTGTGATTTCACAACCCATATCTATTTTGAATCTTGTCATAGATTTATGTTGTACCATATTGAGTAATTAAGGTAGTCAGCAATTCTGTTACCTTTTGTTATTTGTTATTTTATTTATTTACTTGTTATTCCAAGATATTTTGTCTCAGATAGTTGTTTGTTTCTAATATTATTGTAACAAATCATTGTTTCAGTCCAGAAAAATATTTACTTCCCCCAAAGCTCATTGGTGAAGAAGAATGCATAATATTTGTTTGATCTGTCTACTATGAGGGTCAAATTATGACCAAAGGCAAATATTTAAAATCTAAGAATTTATCTCTTTAAGGAAAACCTTCTTTTATCTTTTAAAGTTTTTTTTGAAGAAGGTAGAGGAAAGATGGATAGAAACATAAGAGAAAAGGAAATTAATACGATATGGCTTTTACTATGAAAAGAAGTAAACAGTTTTGTTGCGTGTTTCAAAGTTGTGTTGTGCATTTCACAGTTGCGTTGTGTTTCACACTTCCTTCTGATGAGTTCCAATAGAATGAAAGCTAGGTCGAGGGATTGAGGGGTGGAGATTGATTTTCTTCTTTTCACTATAAAAGTCATATTGTTTCCCTTTTATATGTTTCTATCCACCTTTCCTATATCTTCTTCCAAATATACCTTACAACAAGATTTATTATATTGCTTACCTCATGAATAAATATTTAGGCCTACACATAATGAATGCGTTTAAAAAAAACCTTTTATAATTAATAATTTCATATAAAAAAAACCTATATAAATTTATAAAGTCATTACACCCATTTACTTACATTGGTAAAGAAATCTTTTCATTCACACGACTTAACATGAAAATCTAAATAGTGTATTTTTCTAAACTCGGAATAATTTAACCAGTACATTTGAAACCTGTTTACATCAGTATAAATGTGAGCCACACTTATTTTTTTCCATACAGCTCATATATAAACTGGCGTTGCACTTAGCCCATTGAGTATGTGACCCTTCCATTGTAAAAGTACTAAACTCCCAGTTCCAATAACAACTATTTAGGTTGATTTTTGTTGCCAACCTTATAAAATAATGGAGGGAAATGTTCTCTTTCCAGTGATATTATGACACTACTACATTATCTATCAGATAAAGCGAGAACTAGCTCAAATCTGGAGAGCTAACTTCATTGACTTTGATACTTTTAACGGTAGTAGGCGGAGCCAATCAGATCGGCTTGTGGAACTAAAAGGGTTAATATCGCTCATCTGAAATATCATTAATTCAATAATATCATTTCCTCCCGTATAATACATTCAGCTTGACATTTCAAATGTTGCTACTCCGGTAACTCAAGGTTTTTTGTTTTATTTTTTACACCGTGTTTTACTACTGATTCGGATTATACGCTTATGTACTAATTAAGCTAATGTGTTTTGCATGATAAAGGTTGGATTTAAAGGAAATGTACTCACATTTGCATGGAAAAGTGAAAAACCATTTAGGGAAAATCACTTTCGGTACATTCAACTGGGATTCAAACTCGTATCTCCCTGTAATCAGTAGTTTATCACTCACTTGGGGATACATCTGTTGTTGTTGCAGTGAAAGTCCCCTTGTTCGTGGCACTTGGGGCAATTCTCAGGAAGTTCGTCACTTCCGTCTCTACAGTCATCTTTCCCGTCGCAAAACAGCCACTTGGGGATACAGCGATAGTTGGAGCGCCCTGGACAGCGTTGCCAGCCATTGGTACAGTTCCTTTGTCTGTCACAGAACAAGACTATGTCAGCAGCAAGAACACCATAAAGAAACAGGGATGGTAACAAACAGCAACATGACTTTAATAAAAGGGTTGTATAGACAATTAAAAATACTATTTAAATAAGGGGAAGGGTGGTGCGTGATATTGTGATGAAATATTAAAAGGGGAGTTCACAAAATTGTGACAATGCAGTGACGGTTCTCTTACCTATTAATATGACTTAAGAAAAGGTAGAAATGATGCAATCTTATGAATAGAACCTGCACTGTGAAATAGGACTAGTTAGTTGTATTCTCAGGTTGTATGTTTTAAAAAAAATTATAGAGGAGATTCTTGATATGAAACTTCATCCTTGACACGTTTAAAAATAACTCTTAAGAATTAAATATTTATCCTTAGAGAAGTAATTATTCTAAAGTAGAGATAAAGAAGTTGAGATATTTCTACTATACAATCTTAGTCAGAAAGTCCGACACTTTAGCTTAGTCGGTAGAGTGTCTGCCTACTGAGCTAAGGGTCTCAGGTTCGATTTCCGGCATGGTCGAAAATTTATTATTGATGAAAATATGGGTGTACCCTTTCACATGGATAAATTGATCACTGAGGACTGGATGTTGCGCCTGTCCTAACAAGCAGGTAGGGGAAATATATGACTGAATAAAAAATTGACCTAGGCCATACATAGGCTGGAAACAGTAATGGATGTAAAAAATATCTTGGTCAGATACTATGATATCATCTTTTTTAATGAAGTTTAAAGAAACTTTTTTAACAGAAGCAACCAAATTCAATATTTGAAATAAATGTAAAAGAAATGTATTTATAGTTAAAATAAAGAAATGAGATGCTTGAATTCTCAATTCCCTTGACTCCTATGATCTTCAAAAGATTCGAGATTTGTAAAAGTCTTAAAAAATATATCACTAGTACAATTTATGAAGACCTTGACTTTAAATAGTTATTTTAAGCAATAAATGATAAAAGGAATTAAATAGACTTGTGTAGAATAACAATATAAAAAAAAGACCAAATTTTATAAATATAATTAATTTACTAAAAAGGTGTTATCTTTGTTGTTATTGATGTAATAAACATGACAAACAAAATATCATTTGTCAGTGGCACCAAGATTTAAGCTACAGTGTAAAATGGAAATGTACTCTGGACTTACTTTTGTCCAGCTCTACAAGGAGCAATAGATTGCATAAGCGTGACATTTTCACAACACCCATATAATGTTTGACTTTGTTCAGCATGTCATTAGTCAGGAAATATTTTTTTAAGAATAGTGTCTGGAAATGAAGGGGTAATCTTAATAAGCTCACCTGCAAATGTACGCCGGTTCATCTGAATCATCACCACAGTCATTGTCAAAGTCACATTGCCACATCTTGGGAATACAGCGACCATTCTTGCAATGAAAATCTGTCTCAGGATCACACTGCCGGTTATCTGAAGCCACACACCCATTTATTTAGAAGTTACGAAGGACAAAAGAAAAACTTAAAACACCACTGAAGCCAATTTAGTGTTTGGTCAACTACCTTCTGTGGAAGATGCCATGTGACATTGAATTATTGAAGTGTTTTTATATATGTGATATATGGAAGATTAACATATAAAAGGATACAAATACACAGAAGATGTTGAATAATGAAGGAGGGGAGTATGACCAAGGGACAGGTGGCTGAAGGGAGTGTAGAGGAAAGGAATGAGTAACTGTGGAGGATAGGTGGTGAGGAGAAAATAGACATTGGAGAGGCTTATGTTCCAAACAGTCCCGGGCAGTGGCTCGAAAATGATGATGATGTAATGAAACACACTATGGCTTTTACAATAAAAATAAGAGCATAGTTCACACTTTACATTGCTGCCACTGGACAAAGAGGTAACGGGTGCCTCTGGAAGAAAATCGATCATTTCCACCCAACCCTCCCTAAATATTTACATCCTATGTCTCCTTCCTGTGTTTGTGCTTTTTCATTCTTACCAATTTCCTTTTTCTTCCTTTTGTATGTTTCTTCCCCCCCCCCCTCCTTTTTTTTCTCTTTTTCAGGAAGTTGCAATGTGTATTTCACACTCACTCATGATAAGTTCCAAGAGAATGACATCTAGGTTTAGGCATTTGGCAGTAAAGATTCATTTTCTTTGAGAAACAACCATTACCTCTTTGTCCAGTGGCAGAAATGTAAAGTGTGAACTAGGTTATATTTAAAATTGTAAAAGCCATAGTGTGTTTGATTCCTTTTAAATGTTACTATCCATATTTCCTGTAACTTCTTTCATATATAGAAAAATGTACCTAAAAAGAGGTTCTCCTTAAAGCTCTAAATGTATGAACTTTTTTATTTTTATGTGTGCTTAGTTTTTCAACAGTTATATCATATTCATTTAATGACACTTTACAAAAAATAATCTCCAAACATTACTTACGGCATATCGCAGGATCCTCATCACTTCCGTCCTTGCAGTCTGGGTCGCCATCGCACTTCCAAGTGTTAAGGACACATCGGCCATTAGACCGACACTTGAACTCCAGTTCAGGGCACGGCAAGTCACAATAGCGCTCGTCAGACTTGTCCCCACAGTCGTCCACTCCGTCACACACGCTGGCAGATGTAGTGCAGTTTCCGTTCATGCACTGGAAGAATCCAGGTCGGCAGTGGCGCTCTGGACAGGTGGCGGGTTCATCGGACCCGTCCTTACAGTCCACCTCACCGTCGCACCTTAACAAGAGTAATATTGATGTCAGTTGGTTGTAAAGAGTTCAGAGTGCCTTCATACAACTTTCTATCAGATAGTATACACAGGTTTAAGTAGAGTTGGGTCAAACCCACTATTTTACAAGAATCTTGAATATAAAAATAGTAACTAAATGTTAACATCTGATCTGATGCATTCATGATAACCTTTATGCCTTCAGTTCAGTGGTAAACTAATGTTGTGTTAGTCTATTTTTTTATTTGAGTTATTTAACGTGCACTTTCTGAATTGATTGATTATATCAGCACAAAAATTTCTATGAGCGAGAGGGAAAGGTATTTTCTCCTCACTTCCAGGGTTCTTTTACATGCCACAATTGATATGGAACCGATGGATTTACTTTCCCTATGAAAGAAGTTGTGCTACAAATTTTTATCGCTCAAGGAATAAAATCGGCCAGCTTCGGCTGGGTTTGAACCCACAAACATTGGGTCCTTAGGCAAGCACTTTACTTCAGAACCACCAAGATCAGCGGTAAATTAATGGTCTAAAGTCTGTTTACTAAGTATGTCCTATAAATATGTTCACCTAAGCCATAAGAATCAGTACCAGAGCTTTAACACCAATTCTGATTCAAAATTCCCAATATGCACTTTTATTATTCCTGTATACCAAACTTTTCAGTTACTGTTGATTACAATAGATATAAATAAATATTAAATTATATAAATAAATAAACATTAATAATTTAGAAATCAGTGTAGTAACGATAATAATATATTTTTTCACACCAGGCATACAAAACATTTTTAAATAATTATTTATATTTATTTTTTTGTAATAATTTTGTAGGAATTTTTTTTTATTAAAATGTTTAATAATAAGAGTAAACGTATTCTATCATGAGGAAAGTCCCAAACATAAATATACTATAAGGTTCTTCTGGCAAATCATGTTTTAACAAATGTAAGTTAACACAATATATTATTTTAGTTTAATTCTATATTGTTAAAACATTATGTTGTATCTATATATTTCATGCAAATCATACAATCTTATTTATGTGGTATTTCTAATTAAAAAATGTTGTTTCGTGACTTAATAATTTTTAAAATCAAAGAGAATCAGTACTGAGTGAATTAGTTAAGCAAATAGTATTAAACTCCAAAAGTTAAAATTATACTTTAAATCATATTTTTCACAATAAGTTTTGAGGCCAACTTACTTCCATATCCAAGATATACATTTTTCATCCTTTCCCCCGCAGTGATGCTGTCCAGCTGTGCAATTGGCAATGCAAGTCTTGTTGTCTCGAGCCAGATAGAACTGATTAGGACAAGCACACGTGTAATTCACCGGAGTCATGCTCTCCACCAAGCCTTCAGATGACATAATGGCCCCTGGCAGAGGGGTTATCAAGCACAGGTGCGAACAACCCCCATTATTGCTACCGCAAGGGTTGTGGTAAGGCAGCTGCCTCAGCGGGTGGTAGATATGCAGGTCATAAGGGCGGTGGGTAGTGTTTCGTAGTATCTGGTACTCTTTACCGTCAAACTTGTTAGCCTTAGCTATAGCCTTCAAGTTCCAATCTGTCCAGTAGAGGTAGTCATCGAAGAGGCTCACTGCAAACACGTGGGGGACCTTTTGTCCCGATAAGACCACGTGACGATGGTGACCTTCAAGGTCGGTGAACGCGATGTAGTCCAGATGAGCATCGGCAAAGTAGATGCGGTTTGTAAAAAAGTCAATTGTGAGAGCGTTGGGCCAAGCTATGTCATTGTCCCAGGTCAAAATCCGAGTAAAGTTGGAGCCGTCCATCCCCAGCTTGCCGATAAATGCCTGTGACAATAATGAGTTGGTAAAGATACAGTTTCAATACATTAAAAAAAATAATTCTGCCAGGCATTTGGGTTCCGCCCATGCACTAATGTATTTCAGTTTTACTGTGTTAGAATTACTGCCATTGTAGCTTAATTAAAAACCAAGGAGCTCTTAAGAACATTTTTTTAAGAAAATACATTCTGGTTAGGATGATAAAGAATGTGTTGAGAGAGAGAAAGATATCGACAATGTGGAAAGACAAGCCTAGGAATATATAATTAACTCAACAAACACATGAAATTAAAACCATCATAAAAACATATTATCAATTTTAGTTAAATGAGAGGCTGGTTGTCCCAAGGATAAAAAGGATTAGGAATTAAGTTATTCGGGAAAGAGAGGGGTACAGGGAGTACATGAGCTACAGGAAGTAGGGGTGAGCTGGTATTGGCATGTAGTGAGGATGAAAAAAGGAAAGAGCACCGAAGAGAATGATGGAGATAATGTATGTAGGCAAAAGACTATAAGGAATACCAAGAAAATTATGGGAGGAGCAGATAGCAAAAAGTGTGCAAGTGATGATTATGATAATGATGAGGCTTAAGAGCCCAATTCCTTGGTCAGATCAGTTTAGAAAAATAGCTCCATCTTACTCTATCTTTCCAACACACTCTTCCTCCTCTAATTTCTTCCATAATTCTCCTCTCACTTGAACACTTGCTGTTATCTGCTCCTCCCATCTCTTTCTTGGCCTCCCTTGCGTTCTTTTTCCTACATACTTCATTTCCAGCATTTTCTTTGGCATCCTCTCTTTTTCCAACCTCATTACATGCCTATACCATCTCAGTCTTATGTCATTTAGTATCTCATGTACTCTTTGTACCTCCACTCTTTCCCGGATAACTTCAGTCCTAATCTTGTTTCTCCTCATGACAGCTAACATGCTCCTCACAAACTTCATTCCCATGACCTCCACTTTCCTAGTCTCTCTTATATTCATTATCCATGTTGCTACTGCATATGTGACAATGGGTACAAAGTACGCCCTATATAGCACTTCTTTACATTTCAGAGCCTAATTGTATGTTTTAAATTAGATCTAAATAATTTTATATTTTTATATAAATAGTGTCTCACACTAACTAGAAATAAGCAGTGATGTACTTCGTTCATGTTTCCCATCCTTTCATCAAAATTCCTTAGGATCAACAGAAAAATGTATATGAGAATCCTCATTTTAAAATAGCATGTTAAACGCAGACTTCAGAATAATACTATAATAAATGCATCGATTTTCTTTGAAGAGTCGAAACAAATGTTAGTGACAACTTTCTTAAATCATCTTTAGCAGAGAAAATATTGAATCACAATTGTTTTAAACAAATAATTTACTAATGACTTAGAAATGTTTGAAAACTATTTGGAACACTGTAAAATAATGTAACCTAAGTGATGGAAAAGGAAGCCAACTTGAAAGGATAAAAATAAATAAACTTATCACTCAATTTCTTCATCCACACTTCATAAACCATCCTTTCAGGTTGGCTTTCATTTCCTTTAAGTTACACTACATTGTGTTCATAATTAATTTTAATCAACAAGCAGCTCTTCTCTTATGTATAGAAATTAAGAATTACCCTGAAAGGAAGAAAACTTCAATATTTACAACAACTATTTTGGAAAAAAAACACATTAGGGATAGGACCTCAAATCCCTCGACTCCTTAAAGATATTTGAGAACATTTCTGATTTAAGACTCAAATCCTTAAAAAAACTTTGTTGTTAATGATGATGAGAATATTTGGTAGTTAAAAGATTGTTATAATGAGCCAGCAACACTTGTTAACTGACCTGTAAATGCCAGCTCGTGAAGTAAAGGTAGCCAATGCCTGGGTGAACAACCAGAGCTCGTGGGTCTGCTATCCCAGCCTTGAGTGTCTTGCGACTCGTTCCATCCAGCTCCGATACATCGAGTTGCTTGCTATGTCTATCCAACCAGTACAACTTGCGAGCTACCCAGTCAATAGAAAGCCCCTCCAGACCATGACTGTCATGTCTAATAACAGGCTCTTTCGCCCCATCTGAGCCAATCTTTGATCTAGAAACAAACATAAATATTATGGATTACTGTTGTGTCTAATAACCGGCAATTTTGCTCCATCTGACACAATCTTTGGTCTAAAAACAAACATTTGAGACAATATTTGATCTAGAACACAAATAAGCTTAATGCAAGAAAGTATCAAGTATAACTAATGCAAAAGTGTACTATATACAATTATACATCTTAAAAATCATAAATGTTCTATTTATCTGTGATAGCTGACCAGCCAAGTGAACAGCTGTACTCCAATGGGCAGGAAATTGTCGGGGGTAGGGGAAGGGGGGTGGCGGTAGGGGGAGGCTACATATAAACAGTGCTAAATCTGCACATCCAAATCTATTTCCACAAATGCTTTTTTTTTTAACTCTACTTAGGAATGTTGAATTGTATCATAATTCATAATTAATCTTTCTGTAACTATTACAATATATTTAAAAGTTAGTTCTATAATTTATTATGGCTTGATTGTGTTTTAATTATTTAAATACAAGTTTAAGGCATATTTTATTCTAATTAATAAGTCTATAATTTTATTCAAAAAAACTAAAATAATACTGACAGATATTTGTTTTTATTAGCCTAATTATGTTTTATATTTATTAAACCCAAGCTCGACTCAACTTGATACTCGCGAGCTTTATGAAAAGCTCGCTCGAGATCGACTCAAATTAAAAAATCCTGAGCTCGCAGACACCCCATTACCCAGAAGTTTATAATATATTCCCACTTATTATTAAATAAAACCAACCTGAATATGGTCTTGGCACTGACATCACAAAAATAAATGTATTGTTCCTTATAGTCAAAGTCTAGAGCCACGACATTCATGAGGTCCTGATGAACAAGATCATAGACGGTTGCGTCCAGGGACATATTCCTAACGTAGTACTTGTTGGTGAACACAAGCCACGGGACTGTCTGATCCTTGCGTTTGCATGTGTGCTCGTCCGTCTCGCGCTCATAGTACAAGTCGTTGCACTTGCAATAGAAGGAACCGGGGGTGTTGGAGCAGTACTGGGAGCAAACTCCTGGGGTCTCCAAGCACTCATCCAGGTCGGCGCAGGCTTTGCCATCTTCCAACAACCTTGAAATGATCGGACACTTCACATGAATAACAATCATAAATAGGGGTATACAAAGACCACTCCTTTTAGATCCAAAGCAAGGTTGAATAATATTTTGCATAAAATATTCTCAAAGCCAAATCGAAGTTTGAATATTTTATTAGAGAAGAGACTCTCGAATCCATAATTCCTTGAATCCCTAGAATCCTAAAGAATTTAAGATTCATAAAAATTACCAAAAAGTTAGGAAGATCTTGACTGCAAATTACAATTTTAAGCTAATGGTAAAAGGAATTATATAGACTTGTGTAGTTGAAAAGTAATAAAACCAAAAAATAAAATGAAAAAATTGTATTAATATAAATATATATATATAAACATACATATATATGACTGTGCATGTGAAACCATATCAGAAGTGGAAAATATGCATTTTTAGGTGTTAACAGTTTTGAATAGAACATAAAATTCTGAAAAAAAAAGAATATTTAAGAGTCAGCTATGTTATATGTAGTTCAATAAATGATTTTTTTTACAGAATTTTGAATACAATAGTTTACAAAACCATACCATTAGTCGCTGTGGAAAATTACCATGGTGACTAAAAGTACGGTTTTAGTTCCTATGTAGAAGTATGTTCTAAGGCTTATTTAACCACTTTCAAGTGAAGATATACGAGTTTTAGACACAGTACAATGTAGTTAAAGAGTTTTTCTAACAGATTGCGCTGAAATCTCAAAATCGATATTTAACACAATTCGTTTTTTCACCATCCTGTAAATTAGCCTAGCGACTTATGGTATGGTTTCACATGCACTGTCATATATATATATATTTTGCACCACATCTTACTTCTTGTTAGGGTTATACACTTATATAGTAATTATGCTAAAGGGATTAGGAAGGTTATATTAAGAGGCAGTGTACCCGCATTTTTTGTAAAGGGAGAGTGGAAAACCATTTTGTAAAAACTACTATCAGTACACCCAACCAAGATTCAAAACACAATCTTCTCCCCTGTAAGTGGCAGTCTAGTCTACTGCGATAGTAGTGCCTTAGACCATGCAGCCACCGAAGTGGTTATTAATATAGTTAATTTACTTAAAGTGTTCTCTTTGTTGTTTATGATGTTCGAGACATCTTAAACAAAATATCACTTGTCAGTGACACCAAGCCTTAAACTACTTTTTAAAATTAAATTTGAAATATTTTCACTTTACTAAAATTGTACATTTTTAAAAGATTTGAGTTTGGATTCGAGATTTAAAAGATAATTTAAGATTAAGATTTTTAGTAAATATTGTATTCGACCCATCTCTCTATATTTTTACAATATAGTTTTATGTTGTAAAAATATTAAATTGTGCATATTCATGTAACGTTAGACAGTAAATATGATATTCAAGTGTTTCATTGCAAAAATGTAGAGATTCCATTCGTTATGTTACTAATACAACATGTTTTTCAACTAAAACAATTTTTTTTCATGTACATAACAACAAATTAAAAAAAACTGAGCATACATGATAATTTTGGATGTGAATATTTTTATTGATAAAACTTTGAACTTTTAGAAACCTAAGTTTTTTTCCTAGCAAAAGTAAAAGAGACATATATTTGAAGCCAAGTCGAAGTTTTCGAAGCTTTGACACCCTTAATCATAAATCCCACAGTAAATTAGTGGTTTTTTAGGATTCACACTGATTCAGTGACAGTAATGGTGGTTGGTTGACCACATGTGGTTTCCCATTACTCTAAAGAAACTGCTGATTCAGTTCCCCCAAATTAAGATTTTATGGAATTATATTGATATTTAAGTTAGGTCAGATCTGTATAAAAACATTCCCTCATTTCTTTTGTGGTAAACACGTCGATGCCGTATGATTCATGTACATGTTACAAAAAAACAACAGCTGTATACAGCTATGACCCACTTCCGTACATAACAAGACTGTGCCAACAATTTATTTGTGCATGTAAAATGTAGAAGAAAAAAAAGTTTGGTAACGGCCAACACCTTGGGTGAAACCTGCCTATTGTTCAAAAGGTCCTGGGTTTGATTCTTGGCATGGCGAAAAATAAAAATATCATTGGTAAGTTGTGTTGTGCATTTCACGCTACTCCCTAATGAATTCCTATAAAACGAAACCTGGGTCGGGGGTTTGGGCAGTGATGATTGATTTTTTTAAAGAGGCATCCAACACCTCGTCCTATGGCAGCAATATAAAGTATAAACTGTGTTCTTATTTTCATTGTAACAGCCATATTGTGTTCATTCCCTTTTTGTTTTCTATCCACCTTTCCTGTACCTTCTTCCAAATATATATTACTAATTACCTAAAAAGCAAAAAGAGGTTTTCCTTAAAGAAGTGCTGTATAGGACGTACTTTGTACCGATTCTCACATATGGAACAGAAACATGGACAATGGATGTAAGTGAGACTATGGACATTGAATGTAAGAGAGACTAGGAAGAAGGTCATGGGAATGAAGTTTGTAAGGAGCATGTAAGCTGTCATGTGGAGAAACAAGATTAGGACTGAAGAAATTCAGGAAAAAGTGGGAGTAGATATAGTACATTAGTTAGAAGAGGAAGCAAACTGAGATGGTATGGGCATGTAATGAGAATGGAAAAAGAGAGAATACTAAAAATAATTATGGAGATGAAGTGTCTGCAGGAAAAATTACAGCAAGGGAGACCAAGAAAGAGATGCAAGGAGCAGATAACAGAAATTGTTAATAAGAGGAGAGGAATGGATTTTAATAAGGGAGGAAGAATGTTTAAAGGACAAAGGAAGATGGAGGAACGGCCACGGACTGGAAACCGTTCATGATGATGATAAGTTGTGTGCTGAGATTACTGGTTGTTCAGAAGAAGCATGTTAAATACCCCCCAAAAATAAGCTTTAGTTAAAGTTTGTGGAATGTCCAAGCAGCAGCAGTAGTTTGTTAACTCACTTGTATCCCTGGTTACACTCGCAGTAGAAGCTTGTAGGGGTGTCCACACACTTGTGGCCACACTGATGGACCTCTACTTTGGAGCACTCATCTACATTACAGTGCAAAGGTTCATCAGAGTCATCAGAACAGTCCGACTTCTTGTCACATACCAAGGTCGAGTTGATGCACTCACCATTGCTACATTGGAACTGATTGCTTGCACACATCGTTTTGTTTTTCTCTGAGGGAATAAATGTGCAATAGTTATAAATCTAAACATTTTATAGAGTGTAAACACAAACAACTTGTTAACTAAATTGTTACGGTTTAGTATAATAAACCGTACGTACTAACTTAAATGTGTTAATATTTAACTATGCAGAGTATAACATTATTAAATGGTACAGAATAAAGTAGGCTACGTCATAACCTCACTGACGCCATGTACAAGAATGAAAAAGGCGGAAATGACATATTACTAGATAGTTCTTAAGATGAACAAAGTAACTGGACTAATAGAATAATAAATTCAACATAAATAAATGAAATAGGAAGTTTTTCACAAAAAAAAAACAACCTTTTTGTTGAGCTTTTAGGAATAAGCTAAAGTTAAATTTTAGAAATAGTATAAATGTGTTTTAAAAATGCAAAAGGAAAGAGTATGTACACTCCTTTTACTCTGAAAGGTAGCAATTTATCCTTGGCGGATTATAGTATGGCCCTATCTTATAAGCTGCACCAGAGTGTGTGTGTGTGTATGTATGTATATGTGTATATGTGTATATGTATATATATATATATTTTTTTTAAAGTGTCTTTTATTTGAACTAGAGATGGGTTGAATCCACTATTTCTCGAATCTCAATCTTGAATCCAAATCTACATTTTATTCTCGAATCTCGAATCCGAATCATAGCAAATTGCTATCAATTTTAATGATTTACAAATAGACCTACATTATACAATATAGGCCTAAATTGTAAATTAAGATTTATTTAAATCATAATTTCAATTTTAATCAACCCCAACCACCCCTCGCAAGATACAGGTTAAAATCCAGCCAAATTAAACAAACTAGACTCATGGTATTGTTTAAAAATCAAATCAATCAAAATTTGAGAGTCTTTAGTTATTTTTAAAAGTGTTGTTAGAATGAGTTAAGTTTCTAAAAAAAACACGTGGAATAAACAGATTAGGCCTAGTTATCCATTGATCAACTTTAATCATCATTGAAGGATTAAAATTTATTTTAATAAGATAGCAAAAACAAAAATAAAATGGATATTTTTAATTAAGACAAAAACAACATGCTTAACAATTAAACATACATTGGAAATAGTGAACTCAATAATGCCTAAATATGTTTTATTATTATTTTCTTATATATCCATTATCTATCTTTGCGTAGTTAACAAGAAATATATTCGATTCTTGCGATATATCGATTTATGAGAATACATTCTATTTAAAACACAAACATATTTTCGACTCCAATATGTTCATTTCCATTTTAAAAGGCAGGACTACGTTTGAATATTTTTACAATTACTTCAATAAAATATTAAAAAAATAAAATAATTCTTAGTTAAAATCAATTTAAAAACAAATAATGAATTAGCAAGTCATTATTTGATTCTTAAAACTCGAGAGCGCTTACTAAGTGAGCAGATTACCCGAATCGATTTTAAACAAACAATGGATATACAATACATAGGCCAGTAGGCATAAATAAACAATTTTATCGGTGTCTGACTGTCGACAATATTTATTTTTCATGAAACCCAACAAAATGTCTAACTTAAGGATTGTATGCAATAAATTAGGGTTCTTTGCATAGTTGTAGATAATTAAAACCAGTTGGGTGATAAGAATTAACAGTATCTTTATTTTAATCATCACTCTGGCGAGTAAACATAATATATGTCATGGCGGCCGACTTTGTACTGCGTGTAATGGTGGCTGACTTTGTAACATGTGTAATGTGTTCTTATTTCTGTTTAAAAAAGCCGCAATTGGTTTTATTTAGTTTTAATTTATTTATAATTCTAGTTTTGATTTTCAGTTTTCTAAGAGTTTTAATGTGTTCATTTAAATATTTACAAGATTGTTCGCGAGGTGAGAGTTTTAAAAGTGAGCATGTGCCGAAATGGTCGAGTCCAAGTTTCCTATAGAGGTGGGAGGGTAGGGTACTAGGCACGTTAGATTTTCCACACCTAACAATATTTTTTAGCAATGATTTTATTCATGCTTATCTCTTTTGTTCAACAAAATAAAGATTAAGGATTAAGTTCTGTTTTTCATGTAGGCATAACTAAGTAATTTTTGAATTCAAAATATGCTTTGTTTACGAGGTGAAATATTCAACCATCGAATCTAGTAAAACACCGAAGCCACAAATCTCGAATACTTGTCAGGATTCGGTGGATTCGAAGATTCGATTGGCCCATCTCTAATTCAAACATTTTATTATAAATTGATTCCTTTGATAGTAAGCTCCTACTCACTGGAACAGCCGACTTCATCAGAGCCATCGCCGCAGTCATCCTCCCCATCACAGCGATATGTGGTGCGAATACACTTGAAGTTCTGGCAAGCAAATTCTTGACCACTGCAAGTCTTGTATTGAGAGTTGCAGAATTTGCCCTCGTCTGTACCATCTCCACAGTCATTGTCGTGGTCACACAACCAGCCCTGGGCAACCAACATTATACACCACCATGAAGAACTTGCCCTGGGCAACAAACATTATACACCACCATGCAGAGCTTGCCCTGGGCAACAAACATTATATACCACCATGTAGAACTTGCCCTGGACAACAAACATTATATACCACCATGTAGAACTTGCCCTGGACAACAAACCTGGACAACAAACATTATACACCATCATGCAGAATTTTCCCTGGGCAACACACATTATACACCATCATGCAAAACTTGCCCTGGGGAACAAACATTATACACCATCATGCAGAACTTGCCCTGGGCAACAAACATTATACACCACCATGAAGAACTTTCCTTGGGCAACAAACATTATATACCACCATGCAGATCTTGCCCTGGGCAACAAACATTATACACCACCATGTAAACCTTGCCCTGGACAACAAACATTATATACCACCATGTAGAACTTGCCCTGGACAACAAACATTATATACCACCATGTAGAACTTGCCCTGGACAACAAACATTATACACCATCATGCAGAATTTTCCCTGGGCAACACACATTATACACCATCATGCAAAACTTGCCCTGGGCAACAAACATTATACACCATCATGCAAAACTTGCCCTGGGCAACAAACATTATACACCATCATGCAGAACTTGCCCTCATCTGTGTCATCTTCACAGCCATGGTTACACTAGTGGCTTAGCCAAATATAATAGGAGAAACATAACAGCCAGACACCAGAACATTAATTTACCACTTAATGTGAAAAACCAGAATTGAAGAGAAAAAAATAACAATAAGGTAATTTTAACTTCTTGCTTAGCTTATTTTCTAAGATTCGAATTCGGAAATAAGATAAATTAGATTCGACCCAGCTTTGATTTTATTTAGAGATGAGTTGAATCCACTATTTTATGAATGTGAATCATCATTTTACCTTCAAATTCTAAATATAGAGTTTAAATGCTAATCTTAGAAAAAATTATGAACATAATAGGAAATGGGAATATAAAAGAACCATTGAAAATATAAATAGTAACTAAATTTTAACCTTTTTTTGCTAAAATTAATTCATAATAATATTCATACATTTAGTTATGTTCAATTAATGGTCTGGGGCCTAGCTGTTAGTTTTATCTATAGTTAGGTGTGGGCTGAACCACCAATCAGCAGTAATGAAACGCTAAAACAAATTCCAACCTATTTTTTTATATAGTTTTCAAACCTCAAATCTGACATTTTCTCTAATCCTCGAATTTCCTAAAGGATTCAAGGCATTCATGGGTTCAAGGGTCCCATCCTTGAATTTAATCTATTATATGTGATAATTGGATCTATATTTAAAAAACCAGACTATTTTCCCCTCTTTCTGACCTTATTAATGCAGCGGCCATTCCCACAGGTGAATTGCTCCTCTCCACACGGAGTCGGACTGGGACAGTTTTGGAGCGTAGAGTTCTCATCGGCCCCGTCCACGCAGTCGGGGTCCCCATCGCAAAGCCACTTCCGCGGAATACACTGAGCACGGTTCCACATCTTGTTGGCGGCGCACGTGAATTCTGTCTCCTCGTCGCACTTCCTATCATCTGGACAACAAGGACAGGTTTTATTTAGGGTGTTCAGTCTTGGTTGTAAATTTATTATTACTTTTTGTTTTAATTAAGTCCAAAGATACTTTACTCCAATGAGTAGCCTTCCTCTCATCTGATTGGACAGGCGTTTCCTCAACCCCCTCCAAACTTTTCTTTAATCACCATTACTGGCAGTTGACTTATGACTCTCCAAGAAACATGTTTGTGTGTTAAGTGCTCATTTTAGTTTGGTTGTTGAATTGGTGTATTCTTTGTCCTAATTTCAATGGTTTAGAGAGAAGAGAAACACCCTTGAAATGTTGTACAGGGTGTACTTTGTACCCATTGTCACATATTCAGCAGAAACTATGGACAAGGAATGTAAGAAAGACTGGGAAAAGAGAGGTCATGGGAATGAAGTTTGTGAGGAGCATGTTAGTTGTCATGAAGAGAAACAAGATTAAGAATGAAGCTATCCAGGAAAGAATGGGAGTACATGAGATAGTGGAGGAAGCAAGACTGAGATGGTATGGGAATGTAATGAGGATGGAAAAAGAGAGGATGCCAAAGAAAATGTTGGAAATAAAGTATGTAGGAAAAAGACCACAACGGAAGCCAAGAAAGAGATGGGAGGAGCAGTTAAAGAAAGTGTGCAAGTGAGCAGAGAAGAAGAGAAGCAATTAAAGAAAGAAGAATGGTGGAAGGATAGAGGTAAGATGGAAGCATTTTATCAAAGTGGCTGTAAACAGTAGATTATGATGATGATGATGCTGATTAGTGAATTTAGAGGAAGTGTTTCCACATTTGTGTGTAGAGAGTGGGAAACCATTTAAGAAAAACAACCACCATAAGGAGACCTGACTGGGATCGAAGTACAATTTCCATGTAATCAGAAGTCTAGTATATTGCAAGAGTAGCACCTTAGACTATGCAGCCACCGAATCATGTAATAGAAGACAGTTACTATTTCCTTGAGATACATAATAGATTTCATTTTCTTTACTTTTTCTTTCATTTCAATAATACCTTTTTTTTTGTATGGATATATTGAATTTCTACATAAAAAGATGTTTGAAGTTTTATTTTACTCTGACAAAGCTTTACCACATTGCCTTGAACAGTTTTTAAAAATTCAAAATGAAGTAGGTTAGTGTTTTAAAAAATAGTTTTCCTCTC
>CABFWO010004989.1:36945-55003 GCA_902155825.1 Timema genevievae
CCCCTCACCCTCCCATTTATGATAAGGCTGTAATGCCGAAATATAAAATCTTTCGGTTTCACTGTGTATGTGACTTTTTCTAGTATCGAAGCCAGAGGAAAGGGAAAAGTTGTGCATTGTATTCTTCAAATATCTTTTCTCTTATCTCTTACCTCTCTTCTCAATTTTATTAGTTTATCTTTATTTTTTCATCCAATTTTGATTATTGTGTAATCATATGGGCATTGGGCTTCCTAATTGTTAAACAATAAATATTTGTGAAATACACGTAAATTCGATCTTGCCAATTAACTTATTCTTCCATTACAAATAATAAATAAGCATTGCTCGTGTTTCCACATTTACTTTACATCCATTACGATTTCCGGCCTATGGCCTGAGTCAGTTTTTTATTCAAGACATATATTTTCCACTACCAGCTTGCTAGGCATGTCGTAGCTTCATACACCTTATAATCCAACTTAATACTAGGACGGGCACAACTTCCAGTCCCCAGCCGTTAATTCATCACTGTAAAGGGTAATCCCACATTTCACTTATGCTACATTTTTTGGCTATGCCGGGAATTGAACCCGGGACCCATAGCTCAGTAGACAGGCCCGCTACCGAGTGAGCTAAGGTATCAAATTCATGTTTCCACATAGATTAGATAAATAATTTTTGAACTTTGTTATTTAATATATAAAAAATACAATAATGTTATATAATATTATGGTTGAGTTCTAATAAAAGTTTAATGTTAATTGAAATAATTTCTAGCTTTAACATTTAATGTATGGCCAGCTCTTGGCCTAGTGGTCAGCCTTCCTAACTACTAATTTCTAGAGGTAAGCATATAACCTGAATGGGTAGCAAGACAAATTGCTAAAAATTATCTAGATATCCTGGGTTCGATTACTAAACTACGGTACTAAAGTAAGTTTTCCCAAAGAGGAAATGCTCCTAAGGTCACCATGGTGTGGTTAATCAGGCTTAAATTAGCATTAAGACTTCTATTGGCACCACATATTCATCACATGATCTCATCGGGGTGAAGTCACTGCAACTAAATGGTGCCCTAACCTAGCCGCCACCGCCAGTAGCCGACAAACCCTGGTGACACTAGGGGAAAACCAATATATATTTAGGGTTTATTTTGTGGGATACACTTGGGTTATTTTACACTTACATGATTATATATTATACTAGACATTTAACTATACCCAGACATCCTATATTTCACATTCCCTAGGCAATTTGAATAATCAGGACAACCATCTAGTGGGATACGTGTGGTCAGTGAGCTTGAAATAGGTCAAATAAAAACATAATAATTGAATATTTCAACACTCAAATATTCTACTTGAAAGTGACTTTTAATATTTCACAAGTAGACCTCTCCTATAGGCTATAATAAAGGGTTTTAATTTTTTAATTTTGACCTCTTGGTTTTATTATTTTTAAAGTACTAGCTTGTTTATAAAAAAAAAATTGCTGTTAAAGGTGGGGAAGTAGGGAAGATGAGGAAAGGCCAGTGTTTTTGCAGTTTTTATAGCAAAGCCTTTTTGGACAAAGTAAATAAAATAATGTTCCAGTATAAACATAAGAGTCTAATTTTCTTCACATGCTGATATCAACGTTGTTGAATATCTATCATGAGCATAGTGGCATTAGCTGAGAAACTTTTTAAATGAAGGAAGAAAGTTGTCATTAAATTCCAGGACATCCTTGACAGATAGACAAGAACTGATGAGCTCACCATATGAAGAAAACCTAACTTTATGTTTGTACTGGAGCGATATGATATTTATTTTGATCAAAAAAGTTTTGATATAAAAAGTGCCAAAACACTGACATTTTCTCGCGTCCCATAGCTCTACACCTCAACTTCAGAATTGTATTTAAGGGCTGAAATTATAAAGCTTGTTCGAGTGGCAACAGTTCACTCCCTGCATGTGACATGACTCTATGGATACTGTTGTCATTCGAATGAGCTTAATAGTTTCGGCCTTAAGTTTTGTATACTATTCAATAAGATTAAAGGCTTAGTTGAGCTAAGAGGGGGAGAAAAAGAATTAGTGTTTCACTACTTGCTTACCCCAAATGAAACTTTGTTACCGAGGGGTATATTTTTCTTTTCTGTAAATATTATTAATGCCAATACCAATGTAGATATTAGTGATTAGGCCCTGTCTAGAACACTTAAAGAAGTTATCAATGATAGTGGCGTTTTTTATTTTTTGTGATGTGCTTATGTCAAAATAAATGTTATTTTTGAGCAATTTTATGAAAAGAACAAAACTTTTTTCTAGTTTATCATGGGGAGATGAATATATCAACATGATGAGTCAGATGATGAGGAATTTGTCTAACCTTGAAAAAAATAAAAAAAACTTAGATTTATTTTTATATTTGTTAAGTTGTGGTCAAAAATATTCTAGCTTCAGCTTGATGTGATTCGCTTCAGTGTCCGAAAGGTTTAAGGCGTCACTCTTGTATTAAGATTGGCCTGCAGATGATGGGGAGATTGAGGTTTGAATCCTGGTCGGATCTAGTGAGAGTGGTTTTTCCTTGATAGTTTTTCACTCTCCTTTCATACAAATGCAGGTAGATTATATCTAAAATGCTTCCTTCCTCATCACTACCCCATAAGAGTAATCGTCATAATATAAAACTATAACCTGAACGCGTAATACACAAAAATAACAAAATAAGTTTGATATGAGTTAAATAAAACTATGATTGATGTTTATCATTAAACTCACTGCATTGATGTCTATCATCTTCATCTGAATTATCGAGGCAGTCGTTGTCTCCATCGCAAATGTAGATGCGAGGAATACAGTTTCCGTTGTCACAAGTGAAGAGATCTCCAAAACAGGTGCGCCCTTCCGACTTGCAGTATTCTGGTGGTTCATCAGAACCTTCTCCACAATCGTCATCACCATCGCAGTACCATGTGGCAGGGATACACCTATGGTTGGGACACCTTTAACACCAAGAAAACATATATCGGTCAATTACATGAGAAAAATATGTGTCATCAGTCTCATGAATACTATTAGGGGTGTGTGAAGTTTTGAAATTTCGACTTGGCTTCAACAATTACTAAGCTTAAAAACAACCAACAAAATTCAAAACAGATTCAAACTTGGATATGGCTTTGAGAATATCTCATTCAATTCAAGTTTACTTCGAAATGAAAAATGACAGTGCACATACCTAAATACTATATATTAATTTATATTTTTAACCAAATGCAGAATTCAAGCCTGTGCAATTAAACGTCTGAGAAGTTCTATAGGAGTGACAAAAATGGATAAGATGAGAAATGAGAGTGTCAGAGGTATAGTTAAGGAGGAGCCAGTGCAGGACAGGATATAGAAGGCACAACTAAAGTGGTATGGCCATGTGAGGAGAATGAAGGAGAGGATACCAAATATGATATTGAAGTGGGAGGCAGGAGGCCAAGAGGAAGACCAAGAGACAGGTGGTTTAAGGGAATGCAGAGAAGTGAGGAGGAGAGAGGAGAGGACTGGCTCATTGTGTAGGAGGAGAGGTGGTGGGGAGAAATAATAATATGTGGAAGAGGTTATGTTTCAAAGATACCTGGCCAGTGGCTGGAAACTGTTCATGATCCCAACATTTAGTATGTATGAACTTACAAAGAATGTTAAAACAAAGCCAATCTCAGAGCTACCAACCTAAAGCTGTTTTGAGGGCAAGTCCTCTGAGCACAGTGTAAAGGATCCTCATCACTATTATCTCCGCAGTCATTGTCTCCATCGCACAGCCAGTAAGGCTCGACACATATGTTGGTATTCTCACACTTAAGGTGGTTTGTGGGACATGTCATGTTGGTGGGACAAAGGTCATGGGTTTCATCTGAAGTCTTGTTGTCCTTACAATCGTTCACTCCATTGCAGACCTGGGGGGCACATTATAAATATACAATTATTTATTTTAATATGTTTCATGTTTCCTGTGTGGCAAGACTGCTGTATTACAGACTAATTTCCTCATCGTTTGATACCCTGTGAAGCAAGAATGCTGTATTATAGACTAATTTCCCTTGAATTTGATACCCTGTGAAGCAAGAATGCCATCTTGTAGACTAATTTCCCTCAAGTTTGATACCCTGTGAAGCAATAATGCTGTATTAAAAATTAATTTCCCCAAAGTTTGATACCCTGTGAAGCAAGAATACCATCTTGTAGACTAATTTCCCTCAAGTTTGATACCCTGTGAAGCAAGAATACCATCTTGTAAACTAATTTCCCTTGAGTTTAATGCCCTGTAAAGCGAGAATGCCATCTTATACACTAATTTCCCTCGAGTTTGATACCCTGTGAAGCGAGAATGCTGTATTATGGATTAATTTTCCCCGAGTTATATAACCTGTGAAGCAAGAATGCTGTTTTATAGATTAATTTCCCCTGAGTGTGATACCCTGTGAAGCAAGAATGCCATCTTATAGACTAATGTCCCTAGAGTTTGATACCCTGTGAAGCAAGAATGCTGTATTATAGATTAATTTCCCCACAGTTTGATACCCTGTGAAGTAAGAGTGTCATCCTATAAACTACTATCACCTCAAGTTTGACCATTTATAAGTGAGGCAAGAATGTTATTTTTCCTAAAATTTTACCCCATGTAAGTGACAATATTAAATTCAGACCTGTGTTGATGGGATACATCTATGGTTAGCACAAGTGAACTCTCCCGCTGCACAAGGAGGGTAGTCACAGTTGAGCTCATCTGAACCATCTCGACAATCATTCTCATGGTCACACTTCCATGACTTGAAGATACAGCGGCCGTTGGCGCAACGGAACTCATTAGTACTGCACGAGTGGAACCCTATAGTTGGAAAAAAATATAGTGGTAAGAAATTATCAAAAATATACATTAGTCATTTTGTGTAACTTATTCATTATATATTTAAACTAGTAAATAAATTGAGAGGAGGGACATGTTCCCTAAAATAATCTTGGGTTTATTAAAATAATTTAAAATGCCATGTTTGGAACAATGCACAAATTATAAAGGTAGGTTTATTTTATGACCTATATAGCTACTTGAATTATATTATTATTTGTGTTACTCATTTGGTACGAAATTACCTATATTTTAGAATTTAAAGTAGATATCTACATAGCACGTTTTTTGAGTTTGAATCAAATCATATCCTAATTAAATATGCTAAAATTATTATGTTAAATATAATAAGATAAACATGATAAAAAAAATTGGATTAGTTATGGACACTAGTACTATTAATTATAATGTAAAGAGCACTAATATTGTGATGATTATAAACTATTTCATTTGCTGTGTATTATCCAAGGGTGAGCTAAAGGCTATGAGAAGGTTTAATAAAGGTTTTTTTTGCGAAAAAAGTATGCCTGTTTGGGATCCCGAACTTCAAGAAAAAATTTGAGAAATGGGATGTTCCCTTAACTCGGGCGGAAAAAATAATTTTTGGGAAATTTTGGGAAACATTAATATTACAAGATTACCAGAAAGGACTGTCTAGCATTGTGACATTTGTAATTAATGCTCATTAACAATATTATTAATTATTAAAGCAGTCATAGTGTGGCATCTTTTGTGGAGCAGTAATGTTGGCCCCATGAAAGGCCACTATGACTGCTCCACAGAAAATCTTATACACCAATTAAAATACAACTCCTCCATACATTGGCCTCACTACAGGAACACCGAAACAAAGACTGAATGGTCACCATTTTGATACCAGCCACAAACGACCCTGACAAACCAGTAGCACTTAATTCCCAAACTCATAATGCATATTTTGACTCATGATCTGGTATTAGAGTAATAATACAAGCCCTCCACAATAGTGGCAATTCCTCCCAGCTTTGTAGGTGGGAGCTTGCTCAGCAATATATAACTACATCCAGGCACCCCCTTAGTTTCAACCTTAGATAACCTTCTATCCTTTTCTTCCAAGCAGGCCTACTCACACCAGTCATTTATATATAAACCATAATAATAAAAGATAACTGATAATTTAATAATTAAATATTTCCATCCATCTACCAAGAGTCAAGATCCAAGTTTGAATAGGAAACAACAGTATCTAAGAGACCATGTTCTACCTCTAGTTGTGCTGTCATAGTCCAGCTGGTGTTTTACTATCTTCGGCTGAAGAAGGCAACTTATGTAACCTGAAAACTTAATAATTATGTGTTTTAATGTGTTTTTAATTGTGAACTTTGAGACCTACAGTCTTCTGGTGTGTAGGTCTTGCTATTCTATCCTCTTTTGAATGTTTCATATTATATTTGGAAGAAGGTACAGGAAAGGTGGAGAGAAACATGTAAAAGGAACAAAAATCATAGCCTTTTTTTTCAAAAGACCCTGTCACCTCGTGGATAACCTCAAATTAGGTAGGTAATACAGCTCAAACAAAATGTCATAGCTTGGTGAAATTTTCAATATTCTTTGGAAAATAGTAGCACTGAAATCAGTAAAACAATTTTATAATATTTTTTTAAATACAACAAAATTGAAAGAAAAAATAAATTATCCTGATCTCATTCTCACTCTTTCCCAGAGAAGAATGCAGAAAGCTAGTGTAATCGAGTGTAATCTTATATCTAATTTTCCGACTAATTGATCATGAGGCGAACTTTAAATATTCCACTCCTCATCAATGACAAGTAAAATATTTATGATGCTTGCCCCCCCTTCCCCCAGACTCACTGCAGTAGTTGACATCTTCATCACTGTTGTCTCCGCAATCGTCATCCCCATCACACGACCACATTCTGGAGATGCACTTCCCGTTGCGGCAGTAGAACTTGTTAGCATCACAGCTCAGGTTCTTGGCCACACACATTCTGTTTTCATTCACCAGTTTGCTGTTGTCGTCACACTTGCACTCGGGCTGTGCAACAGCAACATTAATACTCTATAGATTTCATTTTTTATATAACATGCATTTTCTGAACCGACTGATTATATCATCCCACGACTTATAAACTAACTTATATTTGTATTTAACTGACACAACATCCAGCCCCGGCCCTTAATTCATCATTGTAAAAGGGGAAACTCACATTTCACCAATGATATATTCGACAATGCAGGGAATCTTACTGTGGATTCACACATTCGCCGAAAAACTATCGCAGAACAGAAAAATGGTCACATGACGCACTCTAAGCCAATCACAAGATTTCCATTTAATCGGCGCGAGCTGTCCTGCTGAAGTTCAACTATTCTCTACTTTGACCGCTCTGCTCGAGATGTTAGGCAGAGGAGAACCAATCAAATCTCAGCACTAACCATCTCAAATCGGTGCGCATGTGCAGTTGTCAATGCATGCGCTCTAGTCAGAAGCTAGCAGACAGCTTCGTTGGCCATTGTGAGGAGATATGAAATAACTCAATGTAAAGCGGTGTATTGATGTATTGGATTGTGCCACAACAGAGCGTCATAATTTGAAAACATCCATCGGGAGAATGATCTAAAATATATGTTTATCCACTATGAAATAATATATGTTGATAATCAGCTGTTTTAAAGCGTTGCAATGCATCATGGGTCAACTTAAAGTGTGTGAATTACTGCTCAGATTCTGATTTCTATTTTTCGAAGAATGTGTGAATCAAGCTTTAGCTCAGTAGACAGACAGACTAAAACTGAGCTGAGATGTCAGGCAATGCTCTCAGTCTACTGGTTTGAAACACTACAAATTAATTGTGTACACATATAATATATTATATTTAATAATATCTTTATTTAATAAAGGTTCAGGATACAGGATACACGAGATAGTAGAGGAAGAAAGGGTGAGATGGTATGTTCATGTAATGAGGATAGAAAAAGATCCCATGGGGAATGATATAATTTATAGTTAATGTACCCGAATTCTTGTGGAGGGAGGATGGGAAACAATTTGAAAAAAAAACCACCTTAAGTACACCCAGCCAGGATTCAAGCAGGAATGTCCCTGTCAAAAACAAACCAGACTATTAATTGAGCTTGACATTTAGGCCAAATACGAATTAAGCCGAATCCTGGTATCCCCCGTTCTTATCCCGCCTATGCCACTAAGTTATTGGTGTTTTTCAATGATCTGGTGAACTATTTGTTACAAGAAACTTTGTATAATAGTACACACTGTGTGTGTGTAGGGAGGGGGGGGAGAGAGAGAGAGAGTCGCCAAGATACCACTTTTTGAATAATTTGATTTTGATTAAATTTTGCCCTTATTTGTGATTCTCCCAATACCACACAGCTCTATGTATAATAAAAAAATATTATATTTTCCAAAATTGTGATTTCAAGTCAAGGCTTTCATTATTATATTCATGATCCTTTTTAAAATTATTACAAATCTCTTAATATCTTGAATATCGTAGGATTCGAGTGTTGCATTTCTTTACTTTACATCTATAACTGTTTCCAGCCTGTGGCCTGATCAGTTTTTAATTCAAGCCATATATTTTCTACTTCCGGCTTGCTAGGCCTGTCATAGCTTCATATAATCTAACTTAAGACTAGGACAGGCACAACATCCAGTCCCTAGCCATTAATCCATTACTGTGAAAGGGTAAACCCATATTTTTATCAATTATAAATTTTTGGCCATGCCAAGAATTGAACCCGGGACTCTTAGCTCAGTAGGTAGACACTCTAACAACTGAGCTAAGGTGTTGAACTGTTGCATTTCTAATATTATTTATTCCATGCTTTTGAAACCACAATGAAATTATTATTATTATTATTACTAATATTATTAATAATTATGTTAATAGTTGCATTGAGTCCTATTTGGCAAGACACTGTAAAAACCTCATTATCAACGTGTCAGTGGTTGACTTACAGTCCCATTAATTCCCGGATGGCAAGACAATGCACAGCCGCCGTTGTTGATATGGCAAGGGTTAAATGTGCACTTTTGTCTAGAGGCAGCAAACACGTGAATGTCACGAGGAGAATCTTCTAGCCTCTTCACCATCTCTATCATGTTGGCACCCGTGTGTTTTTCTGCCCGGTAGACCCCTCGAAGCTGCAGATCTGTCCAGTACATGTAATTGCCGTACACTGTTATGGCAAATGGGTAGATGGTTGCAGTTATCAATACCTGAAAGAATGTCGATAGTTTAAGTGTGTTGAAAAAGGAGAAAATACCCGAAAGAATGTCGAGTGTTTAAGCGTGTTGAAAAAGGAGAAAATGTCCTTAGTTTAGATGAGTATATTAATTAATTAATTAGAGCACTTAATTATATCATTGATAATTATTGGACCCCTTGATTCGTGGTGAATGAAACTATTAGATTTCGATGATAAAAGTCAAAGGGCGTTTTTAGGTAAAACAATTTTTTTTAAACCAAACTTAGATGGTATAGTAAACATTGATTTGCTTTTGATCAAAATTTGACTGTCATAATAATCAGATCAAACACACATCTTCTTTACCAATAGTCTTTGGTGGAGGTAAATATTTTTATGGATTGGAAAACTTTGATTTGCTATAAGAATCTTAAGAAGAAAATTATAATAGTGCAGTTGGTACTATTTTTTTCTGGAAATTTCAGACTGTTGTCTGCTATTAAATAAAAATATGTATAGTTTCGATATCATTAACACCATTAAAACAGAAATAATTGACAATTATTTGCTAAGAAAAGGCCAAGTAATAAATTTCATAAAAAGATTCAATTTTGTTTTATTTCACATATGCATAACACATGAAAAAATGCTACATTGAGCTTTAAAAATATGTGGATATTAATTTCAATATGTTATTTAAAATTTTGTCAAAACATGTCCCACAAAATTTCAGTGTCTCTATTATATTAAGTTTTAAGTTTAGTGTTTAATTATGAGGAGGCCCCCAATAACTAAATGATTTTATGATCATGGAAATGTCTATAAAAAATAACAACTAATAAGTACAAATTTAATGATGAAAGCTCATCTAAGGAAAGATCCAAAATATGGGAAGAATCCAATGTGAAAAGGAGATATCTTCTGTCTTTCTTTATTCTGTCTTAAATAGTAGAAATAGTGACACACACACTTAACACTTCGACTATTTTAAAATTTATTAAATTTGCACTTCTTAATTTATTTTTTATTTTTCTTTATTATAATAGTGGCTCTAATAAATATTGGGGGTTGAAAGGAGAAGAGCACAATTTACCTTTGTGTGAGTCTTCTGCTCCTCAAAATTTAGAAGAACTCATAGACCACAATCTAATAATAATTATGTGTTTTTGTGTAGATTTTCAAAACAAACAAACCCCCACTAAGTGTAAACTAGGTTTCTTTCCTTTAAGTTCAAAATAATTTACAATTATTCTAGATTACAAAATTAAGTCAGCAAGGTAGTTTAAATGGTAAAGAGTTTATGACACTTATTATTGACAATATATATCAGCCATGAATAAACGAGAACAAAGCAATGAAACCAAATTTATGGACTAATTCTGAGCAAATTTAAGATTTTCAATTATGAATCAAATTCAAAACTTTGCTTACTAATTATGATCGAGACTTACATATAATTTGTTAGATTATTAAATTTAATACTAATTAAATATTTTCTAACATAAATATTTTAAAATTAATTTCTAATCCAATTAGAATATTTCAAATATGAATATTTAAGATTTTGAATTGAATAAAAATCTTTGGTAGATTGATAGTTGGATTCAAAATTTCAAAGTTTTGCACAGGCACAAAAAGTATACAGTTTCACCAATAAAGAGCTTGTAAATTTGAAAGTCCCAAACTTGAGATGGGATGGCATATGTACTAATAATGCTAATGAGTTAAAGATGAGTAAGGTGGAATTCAGAGGATGGATACCTGCATTTGTGTGGAGGGAGAGTGTAAAATCAGTTTTTAAACACCACCCTCAGTACACCTGACCAGAATTCAAACCCCGATCTCCCTGTCATCGGCAGTCTAATTTAACACCAGAGTGACACCTTAGAAAATACCGTCACAGAAGCAGGTAATTCAGAATTTGTTCACATCAAGCAGTAGACTAATGGTCAGGAATGTGGTTGTTGGATTTACCCAATAAAATGTGATAGGCTAAACGTATGGTAAGAATAATTTTATGTTAAAAAAAACTAACACAAATTCCAATTCTCGAATAATAAGTTTTCTCAGTGAGTCTTAAGGTTCAAAGATCTTCAGGTCCCTATTCGTCTCCCTGTGATGATGTTATTGTTCTTACAACTTAACATAAGATGTTGAGGATGGTTTTGAAAATGTACACTCAACTACCTCTCTGTTCTCCCCATTGAGATCAGATCTCTCAATCTTCTCCCTCACTGCGTCTGTCCAGTAGAGCATCCTGTCCTCATAATCTATAGCTAGCCCACTCGGTTGTGATAAGTCCTTATCGATCAAGGCCTTCTTGAGGGACCCTGCCATCGTGGTGCGGATGATCTTGCCGGATGTGCCAAATCGGCCCCAATCCGTGTAATACAAGGACCTGGGAACATAATCAGCTGTGATTAATACAAAATACAATGTGAGCCACTTAAAAGTAAGACCACTACAAAAACAGGACAATACGGTCTTTTCTGTTGAAGGGCCCTTTTCAATTGTGCAGTTGCACATTCTTTTCCTCTGTGCTTTTTTTATTAATCATTTATGTCTTTCTTAGTGTGAAAAACCATTATCTACCTCTAACCATGCTGGGATAGTTCAGTATGTGTTTTACTCTGTTCTTCTGAAGAAGGAGACTGATGCAACCCGAAAATTACATATTTATTTGTTTTGATGTGTTTTTAATTGTGAACGTAAAGGCCTACAGTTTCCTGGTAAGTATGTAGGCATTGCCCTTCTATCTTATTTTCAATGTTTAATTTAAAATGGCTGTTTGGCTCCCTTTTTCTTTTGTTTTTTATGAAAAAGAAACATTTCCAAAAATTGTAAATAATGTGCAACTGTGAAAATGGTAATAAGTTGGAAGTATGAAGAGTGTATGAAGAAATAAAGAGAGACATGTGTTTGTTTATATCTAGGCCTCCATCAAGTCGGGTTCCTTCACTATCACTGAGGCCTACCTTACGTTACTCTATAGTGTTTACATGCACTGTTTTAATATATTTCTAGGCCATTAGCCAGATTATTAATTTTATGGCATATCAATTTAGACACATCATTGTAGCAATTATTAGTTTTATAGCTCATATAATAGGTGAGAGGCGAACATTTTGGATGTGAGTCTTTGGTACAGAGCAGAGTGGATCAGATACATCCTTAGAAAGAACTGTCTTCTGCACAACATCATTGAAGGCAAGGTGGAGGGAATGAGGAAATCAGGAAGGAGGAGGATTCAAATATTAGATGAAGTGAAGGAAAGAAGACAATTCTAAGAGATGAAGGAGGAGGCAGAGGACAAGGTGCATTGGCGTTCTAAGTTTACTGACAAATGGAATGGTCCTGTCATAAGACAGAACACTTATAATAAATAGCATCAATGTAGACACTGCAATAAAGTTTTACAAAACTAAATTAATACAAAATAAATAATAACCATATAACAACACTCTATATATATATATATATATATATATAGTGTTGTTATATGGTTATTATTTATTTTGTAGTTATAAATTATTAAGTTATTAATTTAGTTATAAATTGTCTGTATATATTTTGTCTATATATATATATATATATAAATTGTCTGACACCTAAGCGCCGGTAGTGAAAAAATATATGACTTGAATAAAAAACTGACAAAATCCATAGGTTGGAAACAGTAATGGATGTAAAAGTAAAAATAAATAACAAAAATATAATTTGGATTTTTAAAAACTAGTTAAAAGAAATATTAAACCTGAGAAATTAGTTATGTATCAATCTTTGTAAAAAAATGAGGATGGAAAAGGAAAGAATCCCAAGAAAAATAATGGAGATGAAGTTTAGAGGGGAAAAGATCACAAGGGAGACCAAGGAAGAGATGGGAGGAGTAGATAACAGAAAGTGTGCGAGTGAGAGGAGAAGAATGGTGGAAGGACAGAGGAAAATGGAGACATTTTACTAAACTGACCTGGACAGGCTGGAAATAATTCATGATGATTATGAATGTTAAGGATTCATATACTATAGAAGATGTGCACTCACCCGTTACAGGGGTCTACCACGATGGCCCTGGGTCGCTCAACCCTAGCAATCATCACCAGTTCAGACCCATTCACATTCATAGCATAAATACTGTTATTGGAGGAGTCGGTCCAGTAAACTTTCTTTTGCGTCCAGTCATAGGCAATGCCCTCAGGGTTGATCCCTCGATTGATTATGTTGGTAATATTGTGACCAGGCTCTGTGCTAGACATCCACGCTATACGGGCCCAAGGACGGATTTGCGTAAACAATAGTTTTTGGTCCGCATAATCAAAATCAACACCCACAACATTTGTCAAGTTATCCTGAAACAAATAGTTTATAAATATTAATCCTCCTTCATAAATGGTAAATTCGGGCAGAGTTGAGTCAGTGCAGAGTTTGATAGGCTCAGACATGATCCAGAAGGTTCAGGATTTGGTTTTAATTTGTACTTGCCACAGTTTTAAATGGAACACTGTTAGAATGAGGGTCTAGGTTGATGCCTCTAATTTCTGTCCTGGTCGAAAACACGAGGTACTCTGCCACCGCCTTGCACTTATGACCATCCTCTTCGCTTGGATCCCCTGTTGCACAGTCGCAGCGATATTGTTTCTTGGAAATTGTTGACGCTTCAGTCGGGTATGAGAAGCACAACTGCTCACATCCACCGTTATCTGTAGACAACCAACAAGTCAGCAAAACCATTATAGTGATTCATTACAAGATGGTGAACCAAGAAAAGGAAGATTAAGAATTAAAAAATACAACCTCAAGACAAGAAGAAGGAAACAAGCAGAACATTCAATATCTAGACAGACAGAAAAAGATTATATTTCCCAACACATTTCAAACTGTAATTGTGATAAAAGTTCTATATAAATAAAAACATAATTATGTGATAGGGCTGACTTTTATTTGAATAAATAATCTCCTAGCTTCGCTAATAAAACAAATTTATGTTCAGTTTTTGTCATTTTGTGCTGTATATCTCACAAATTAATGTTCAGATGATAAAAATATTGATAATTAAATAAAATGTTGTGCTAATAATTTGATTTATCAACTTAGGAAAGAATATGTTTGTAATAATTAAAAATATATATTCAACACCTAAAGTCATACAATTATGCAAATTATATAATATTTTTAAATAAAACATTTATTTAAATGTTCAAACTTTGATCTGAATATTCTGTATGATTTAATTCAGCTTTGCTTTGCATTAAAAAAGTGGACTTATACAACACTGTTCTGCAAGATATAATTTTATAATTATATTTGTAACAAAAATAATGACAAGAGAGTCAAAAATAAATAAAACCATTGTTTAACAATAGTTTGAATAATAATGATGATGGTTATGGTGGTGATGATGATAATCACCACATCATCACAAATGTTTCCAGCTTGTGGCCAGGTCAGTTTACTAGAATGCCTCCAGCCTTCCACAATTTTTCCTCTGTTATTTGCTTCCATAGTTCTTCTTTCACTTGCACACTTTCTGTTTAACTGCTCCATACATCTTTTTCTTGGTCTCTCTTACGATATTTTTCCTACACACTTCATCTCCATTATTCTCTTTAGTACCTATTTATCACTTAGTAAATACTGAAATGCCCCAATGCTGATATTATTTGTGGTTTCATCACAGACTAGTAATGTTTCCTTAAAATTATCTCCTTGATTTTATGTAAATTGTATTAATACCAAGAAACCAACATATGAGCAAAAATTGTTTTCTTCTGCAAGTTCTATTCCAAAGTGTGAACATACCTGGCCGCGAGCAAGGGTTGCTGCTGTCTTGTGGCTGGTTGGTCGCAGCAAATATAGCGATGTCTCTAAGTCGAGGTATGTTAGTACGAACAGAGATTGGCAAAGAAGTGTTGTTAGAAAGTTTAGAGGCCTTGAAGACAGTGTCTAGATTACGGTCCACCCAGTACACATCCCCCATGTGCACTGCGATACCCATAGAGTTGGGGATATTACGGCGAATCACCTGTGACATTACATATGAAGATACTGATAAAACATGTCCTCACAAAGCACAATACTGTTCCTTAGAAATAGGTTGAGTTTACATTTTTCAAACACAAAAATTTAAATCTTCATATTACCTGTCAATCCCAAATTTGAATCTTAAATTATTTTTTATTTTATTATTGTTTATTATTTATTCAAGGTATTTAAAGTGCACTTTCTGAACTGACTGATTATATCAGCACACAATAATTTCTATAAGCGAGAGCAAAAGGGCCTATCAATTTTGTTGGGAAAGGTATTTTCACATACCTACCAGGTTACTTTTACATTCCACAATCAACATATGACAGACGGCTTTACTTCCCCATCAAAGGAAGTTGTGCTATGGATTTTTATTGCTCAAGAAAAATCCGTCGACCCTTACTGGGTTTGAACTCATAAACACTGGGTCCTGAGGCGAGCACTTTATCTCAAGACCACTAAGGTCAACTTGGATCTTTAAAAACCAGGTCAAGCATAAATGGGTAACTATCCTACATGGACTTACTTATCTTATTCCTCACCCTCAATTCTTAAATTTCAATAAAAAGACATATTACCTAACATATATGTTACCTCTTTCTGTTGTAATGTGGATTAAAATAAAATAATGGTTAATTAAAAGCTTGTGGCAGACTTGTGCTAGAATTGTGAAGGAATAAGTTGCTAATAAATCACCTCCTGGCTATAAAAAATTGATTTCAATTATCAGTCTTTTGAATCCTCAAAACTCAAATCTCACTTTTGATTTTAAGGACCCATTCTACTATTTTCTCTTTGTCAGTTACCTAACACAAAAAGTTAGTGTGGAAGATATCTATTGAGGGTAAGCTGAACAAATCACCACCAAGTTACAGTACTAAAGATAATTGCAATAATTTAGTTTATTGTTAATGATTCATTTTTAATTCAAACATATAATAATTATATCAACTAAATAAATAATTTTTAATCAAAAACATATTCAATTATGAGAGTAGCTTTGCCGTTGAAAATTATCAGTAAAATATGATTAAATTGTAGATATGAGATATTAAAAAATAAGCAAATAGGTACCTATCAAAAACTTTAGAATAATTATGGTTTACATTTGGATGGATATTCATTGATATAAATTGTTTGGATAAAACACTAAAAAATACACCAACATATTTAAAAAAAACCTTTCACTGTCACAGACAGCTTCTTCAGGTTCAGAGAGACTGTGACAGCAAATGTTTATTTAAAAAAAAAGAATGTTTTCAAAACAAGTTCTATTCCAATATCATAATATGTAATTAATATGAAAGAATTGTAGAAAATTAAAGTACAAATAAAAGTAAAAACACTAACACATATTTACACACACTTCAATATTTCGATGCTATCATTTAATCTTTCTCCGGAAGTAATAAGTCTTCCTAGTACTATTTCTTGGGGGAGATGCTATTAAAGCATCAAAATATTGAAGTGTGTGTAAGTATGTGTTAGTGTTTTTACTTTTATTTGTGCTTTATTTTTCTACAACTCTATAATTTATTTAAATGCATGTTCTATTTTGCTTAGTGCACTTTATTTCCTACCTATTAATTCAGTATCACTAAGGTAAGTGTGCTGGCTATCCCTTCTAATCCAAACAATTATTTAGCCTAGTGGCTATCCCAAATAACCTAGTGTAATGCTCTCAACTTAGTGTTCAACAGTTTCAGCTTATGTTATATCCATAATATCAGTTATTGTACATAGGAAGCAGGAGAGGTATAAAGTAACAATAAACTGAGATCTGAGAAAACCAAACCTCACGGAACCACATACACGCAAAGTTTGGCATGATTAGCATAACCAGACATGAAAAGCGCACTTGTGGCACTTTGGTTCATGTGATGCTCCATGGAACTGGCCTGGGATTATTCCGAATGGTAGCGATTGGTGGGAAATCCAGACCTCAGAGCATTCATGCCAGCAAAGCGGCAAGACGCATGACCAAGGTGCCGATGATTTGAAATGTGTGTGTGGGTAAAGGCGTCCCAGGGACTGAACCATGGACCTCAGGAGAAGATATGTACCTTTCACACGTTACTGACATAATCTCTTTCTCGAACTATTGACTCCCATTCATTGTACACCCTGTTCTTCTATGTAAAACAAACTGGCAATTCACTGTCTAAATCAGGTGACAGCTTAACTAAACCCTGTAACCACCACCCTCCTTCCTTGTTCTAGCTATCCTGACAAGTAAAGAATAGGACAAGACCAAGGAGGGTAGTTACACTAGAATATTAGTTATTAATATTGGTTGTGAGATAAATGAAGCCAGCTCTACTTATACTATCACGCACCTGCCTGTTTCCACCACTGAAGGACACCTTCTGAATCGTGTCTGATTTAGAGTCCACCCAATATACATCATTAGTCATCATATCTACTGTGAGGTCTCTAGGGTTGCTAATTCCAGAGGTTACTATAGGTGTCCAATTAGAGCCATCCAAGTAAGCCTTGCCTATCCTGGGATACTGACCATAGTCAATCCAGTATAGTAACCTTTAAACACAGATAAACAAGACATATTAAGTGAAACTAAACACACAAGATAGAGTATTCTATAAAACATATTACATTGGATCAGATGATTTATAGCAGGTGATCACAAGCATGTGTCATCATCATAATCATCACCATGAACCATTTACATCCTGTGGCCGGGTAGGTTAGTAAAATGCCTTCATATCCCTCTCGCCCATTTTTCTTCTCTCATCAGCAAAATTGATATTATCTACTCCTCACGCCTCGCCTTTTGTCTCCTTTGCAGTGTTTTCCCTACAAAATCCCAATTCATAATTCTCCTTGGGATTATTTCCTTTTCCATACTCATTATATGTCCATATCATCTCACCCTTGCTTCCTCTACTATCTCAAGTACTCCAACATCCTCATTACATGACCATACCATCTCACCCTTGCTTCCTCTACT